>OX388312.1:13466099-13637852 GCA_947579605.1 Athripsodes cinereus | reverse complement strand
CCCGATTTCTCAAATCCGTTCATAATGTTTTGTGGTTTAAATGCTTGTGGAATAGCTATTGAAGCCAGTTTTGGAATTAGGTAAATAGTCATTGTGTTTCCTGCGTTACTAGCTAGCCAGTTTGTGACTACAATATTTTAATATTTTTTTAGTGGTCCATAAACTGTCAAATCCAATGGTTGTAGCTTATGACTACAATGAGGCGGGAATGTCAAAAGAACGATTCCATTTTCCTTACAAAAATTTATAGTGGGTACTCTCACTCTCGTGGTTGTCCATTAAAATTAAAACTGGTGATGATGTAGTTGGCTTTGCATACTTGGTAAAATGTTGTATGTATGTTAAAAATTTCTGAAATCATCCATCCTGATTGATGAGCAGCTCCATCAGATCCAATAGGGGCACCATTCAACATATATGATTTGAAATTTACCCTTGGGAATATAAAAAATGGTGGAATAATATTCCCAATTGCAATAGCTCCGCAACATACTGTTATCAATGTACCCTGTTCCGCAGATGTCACCTGGCTGACTTGCTTTAATCCGTTAATTGCTAAATTAATTGAGTCCTCTGAGTAGTAGTTAGCCCAATTTCGTCAATATTATAAATTGATTCGGGTCCAAAATTGTACCGTTCGTACACATCTTTGAGGTTGCGTCGCTCTTGTTAGACTAGTAGCTTCGGATATCCTAACAGATAACTGAGATGTCTGCATAGAAAACCATAAAGCCAATCTTTAGAAGCTATATTGTTGTTATTCTCCCAATTTTTGGGTGTTTGTTTTTGCAAAACAAGAGCATAATTATACGCTAATTTATGGGCTTGCACCTTAGAAAGAGGTAATTTAATTTGGATGACATTGCAATATATTCTTCCATTTTGATTTCCTCCTCTATAGATCTCGGAATATTATATTTCAAGGCAGTTTCACAATTTTACAGGGAATAACTAATTTTGACCATAATCAGATATGGTTTCCATATGTGAAAACCTTATTGAATCATCAATAAGAGTAAAAACTGTAACATAGGCCAAAAGATGTGAAATCAAGTACTAAACATGATTATTTTATCTTAATTAAATGATAAACTGGTAAATAAAACAATTTATTACTTTTTCATCTTGTTTCAATTAATCTGTTGGATACTGTATGAGCTCAACTATAATAAGTTAGTTTAATAGGCACAAAGTTGTTCATTTATGTTTTGAGTACTGGTATAACTATGTGTTATACTGGTATTAAGACTAGGGTTGTAACGGATGTCACTTTGCGGATACGGATGCGGATCTGGGGTGACACTGTTATGAGGATGAGGATGCGGATCTGGGTGACACTGTTATGAGGATGAGGATGCGGATCTGGGGTGACACTGTTATGAGGATGAGGATGCGGATCTGGGGTGACACTGTTATGAGGATGAGGATGCGGATCTGGGTGACACTGTGATGAGGATGCGGATCTGGGGTGACACTGTTATGAGGATGAGGATGCGGATCTGGGGTGACACTGTTATGAGGATGAGGATGCGGATCTGGGGTGACACTGTTATGAGGATGAGGATGCGGATCTGGGGTGACACTGTTATGAGGATGAGGATGCGGATTTTTAATTTATGAAAATGCGGATGCGGATTTTGATGTTGATATATCTTTACCAAGATGAAAGAATGACAAAGAGGATGTATTTGTCTAAATGAGGAGGTGTGAGGAAGCGCGGATGTCCAAGAACCACGTGGCTTGAGCACGTGGATCAAATCCTAAAGGACAGGCACGTGTTGAGTAAGAGAAATCGGCAAACATGTATGAGAAACTGGATGAATGTGGAGGAAGCGAAAGAAGTTTGAAAGGATAGATCAAAATGGCGTTCCGTTCTTTCTGCCTACCCTTCCTGGGACATGCGTGAGGGTATAGATAGATAGATAGATATATCTTTATTTAGAACATGAATAAATAATGAGTATTTTTTTAATACTTGATACTTGCTGTTTTTCTTCTAAAAATCTTGGGAAAGATAAAATTCGTTATTTTCTCTAATAGATATCTATGACTAAAAAAATATCAAAACTTGTAACATTACTTACTCCATGAAAAAAAATTTTTTTTAAAGATATATCTGGGTTTTTGATATAAACCCAAATAGGTACAACCAATTATTACGATATATTTACTTACTTTTTCTATACATTACATTACGTTTCTATACGTTACAATATTTTTTTGTAAGGATTTGATTTCATGATAAACTATAGCGCCATAAAAAATGACCGCCGATAAAAATTGGAAAAATAACACTTAGTTAAAAGTCACAATATTATGAACAATGATCTGGCGAAATATGAAAAATTCATTATTAGAATCTTATTAGTGACATATTAGGATCTTGGTAGTATAATGATAATAATGATTTTTTTTTAAGTTTGCATACAAATAGGTCTGGGTTTATGATAAATTCAAAAAACTATAAAGATTTGAGTATTTTATTATACTACTAACATACCACCACGACATATCCCACAAGTGGGGTAGCCAGCGGACTAATTGCAAAATATAAACATGCAGATTGTCTTCTCTGTGATCCGTGACAATAAAAAATAAGATATTCAGAATGGATGTCACACCTCGTCACTGAATAGTAGATATTCTTGTCTTATCACACAACCGACTCTATCAGAAAAAATTACAAAGAAGAGTGGGATAACTATTCTTTACTGAGTACTCCTAACCTAAGGTATTTATTTTAGTTTGAATCAGGTTTACTTCAGGTATTATAAATCTATATTACTAATGACGTAAAATGGACATAATAAATAATTGATCATCTTATTTGGTTCGCTGGCTACACCAAATAACAGTAGTAGTAATAGAATTTCCTATGTGCTATCAAAGGCATACAAGATACCTACTCTTACAGAAATGAGTGAGAGTAGGTAACGTAATTCATTCCAATCATTATGGCATTTCCCATAAGTAGTATAATCAGTGGACTTACCGCATGTAATACACATGCAGGTAGTCTTCTCCGTGCCAACAAAAGTTAGCAACATGAACTGAATTATTGAATTGAAAATATTGAATGTTTTGTATGGGATTTTTTACGCCCTTTTACAGGACTTGAAAAAACTTAGTCTTTGTCAGATACTCCCGAGCGAAACGTGATAGTATCGGTAACGTAGTACATATAAAGTAGTATGTATCTGGACTACAATACTTTAAGTATGTTCATTATTATTTCCGAATCCAAAATTATTACCGGATGATTTATTGTTCTTTAAATAACACTTCTTATCTAAAAAAAACAGGAGAATTTCTTGAAAACAAAAGGATTTGGGGTACAATATGTCCAGTCATAATAATAATGTAATGTTTTACTACATCTGGTATGGAGTACAATAGAATAAAAGATCTTAAGGTCCTGGTATATTTAATAACCCAATATATCATCTGGTTCGGTCTATCTTTTAACAAACAAATTAAATATAATACTCCAGAATATTGCGCAAATGTGTTGCACATGTTTGAATTGGCAATCCTGCTACATCAACCAGGATAGAATTAGTAAAATATATTTTTATTTTAGAAATGTATTCAAGTTTTTTTTTTATATATGGACGACGGAAAAATTGACATCCTCATCACATCCTCAAAGATTTTTGAGGATGCGGATCTCTTAAAATATAAGTTGCGGATGCGGATACGGATGTCAAAATTCATGCGGATGTTATGCGGATGCGGATACGGATGTTGACATCCGTTACAACCCTGATTAAGACCATTGATGCAGGCATACACAAGGCCCATTTTCTCATATACATTGTTTAATGGTCAAAAATGCAGTTATACTGTTATGTCCGTCCATCAAAGATATATTATGTTGAATCCACACAATTGTTACTCACAAACTGGTTTTGAACTACATTTATTAAAATAGTATTATTGAAATATTGTACATAAAATGACTCCATCATTTGAAACTAGAGCAAAAAGTTAACATCATTATTATTTTGTTTTATTGTTAATTACATGTATGTTATTTCTTATATTATCATTATACTACTGAAACCAAACCTTCAATGTACTGATACTGTTTTTAACTTAATGGAATAAAACCTTTGAATGAATGTAAATGCTGTTTTTTATAAATATTAATATAATTTAGATACTTTCTCATGTGAAAAATATCACTTCATTTAAAAACATAGCTTCTTAACACATTAGAGGTTTTATTCACTTAACAATATGATGTAGGTACACACGAGGGATATCCAGAAAGTAAGTGTACCTACTGAATTTTTGTAACATACATAACTACATTTTTTTTGTTTAAACAATAAATGTACGTGGTTATCCTAATACACATGTAAGCTATTTTTCGACATAGTCACCATTCCTCGCAATGCAGGTGGGGAAGAGGGTATCAACATTTTGATGCCTTCCTCGAAGTAGTTTCCTGCTAACCCCTTCATATACTTCTCCACCTCCTCCTTTACCTCTTCTTCGGTCGAAAACCTTTTCCTTACCATGTGCAGCTTTAGGAATGTAAAGAGATAGTAATCTGAAGGAAACTCATATCCATGGAGTTTGCAGCGCCTCTAAAACTCTTGCCCGGCTTCCACTCGATTCAACCTGTATTGGTCTGTCAGCTGTTTTGGGACCTACCCCGCAGACGGTTTTCGATATCTGAGGGTTTCTGTGATGGTTTTGTGTAGTAGAGATCTGGATATTTGCAGAAACATCGCAGAAAATTCATCAACAGTCAATCTGCGATTGTCGCGAAGCGCATTTTCAATTTTTTCCCACAATTTCGTGGAAAATTGAAGGTTTTTCGCTCCTCTGATCATCATACACAGACATACAACCGTTTTTTTATCCACGACATGACTTGTACACACTCGTAAGATTCGTAGCTTTATAATCATATGCAGTTTTTACCTCATTATAAACGTAAATTGGATTTTTTTTATTCAGAACGAGATAACAGATGACGCCGCTTATTTCGCATTTGGCGGGAGATTGGTTTGACATTTTTCACGAAACGTGTTGTCACGTCAACACTTCTCAACATGTTAACCTTGAACTGGTCTCATTGTAGAGAGGAAGAGTCAGGCTACAAGAAGGTTTAGCCAACATGTCTAAAATAAAATTCATCCGGTTGTGAGAGCCTCAGTACACTTACTTTCTGAATATCCCTTGTACATCAAGTAATTGTTTATCTTATCTTAATATCTGGCACAATTTTGTGGAAGGCATAATTATTTGTAGGATCTGAAGTTTTGTCTGAATTTATTCTGCTCCACAGTTTTAGTTGAGTGAATATGGATTAATTTATTATAGCCACTCTTCACAACGCAGTCCATATAAAAAGTAGTGATGGAATTTTGATAGAACTGTAAATACCTTTTATTATATTTGTAGGCACATGTCAATTTACAAGGGAAATCAAACAAATTGAGATAATCAACATTGAAGTTTAATACTAGCAAATAAAAATGTCAAGTAAAACTTCAACATATATTACCAGTTAATGGAGAACATAAATGCTATAATTCTAGGGTCGGCGAATTAAAGCACATAAGTCAGAAATGGTAACTTTACAAAAGAAACAAAAAATACTATAAAATTCAAGTTAAATAGAAATGTGACATTATGTTATTTGTATCGGTTCATGAATCTGACTTATGTTAAGAAGAGAAACTATTATGTCTAACTACAATATTAACACTATACTAACTACAACACAACAAAATACTATAAAATTCAAGTTAAATAGAAATGTGACATTATGTTATTTGTATCGGTTCATGAATCTGACTTATGTTAAGAAGAGAAACTATTATGTCTAACTACAATATTAACACTATACTAACTACAACACAACAAAATACTATAAAATTCAAGTTAAATAGAAATGTGACATTATGTTATTTGTATCGGTTCATGAATCTGACTTATGTTAAGAAGAGAAACTATTATGTCTAACTACAATATTAACACTATACTAACTACAACACAACAAAATACTATAAAATTCAAGTTAAATAGAAATGTGACATTATGTTATTTGTATCGGTTCATGAATCTGACTTATGTTAAGAAGAGAAACTATTATGTCTAACTACAATATTAACACTATACTAACTACAACACAACAAAATACTATAAAATTCAAGTTAAATAGAAATGTGACATTATGTTATTTGTATCGGTTCATGAATCTGACTTATGTTAAGAAGAGAAACTATTATGTCTAACTACAATATTAACACTATACTAACTACAACACAACAAAATTGTACTATAAAATTCAAGTTAAATAGAAATGTGACATTATGTTATTTGTATCGGTTCATGAATCTGACTTATGTTAAGAAGAGAAACTATTATGTCTAACTACAATATTAACACTATACTAACTACAACACAACAAAATACTATAAAATTCAAGTTAAATAGAAATGTGACATTATGTTATTTGTATCGGTTCATGAATCTGACTTATGTTAAGAAGAGAAACTATTATGTCTAACTACAATATTAACACTATACTAACTACAACACAACAAAATACTATAAAATTCAAGTTAAATAGAAATGTGACATTATGTTATTTGTATCGGTTCATGAATCTGACTTATGTTAAGAAGAGAAACTATTATGTCTAACTACAATATTAACACTATACTAACTACAACACAACAAAATTGTACTATAAAATTCAAGTTAAATAGAAATGTGACATTATGTTATTTGTATCGGTTCATGAATCTGACTTATGTTAAGAAGAGAAACTATTATGTCTAACTACAATATTAACACTATACTAACTACAACACAACAAAATACTATAAAATTCAAGTTAAATAGAAATGTGACATTATGTTATTTGTATCGGTTCATGAATCTGACTTATGTTAAGAAGAGAAACTATTATGTCTAACTACAATATTAACACTATACTAAAACTACAACACAACAAAATACTAACATAATTACAATTCTTCTTCTTCTATTATATCAAGATCTGTACTTCGTATGTACTGTGATGTAAACAATTTTTCATAAAAATTATGAAATACATTGGGAATCAAAGGGGAAAGCGAAATTAGGTAATTTTTTTTTATCTTTGGAAATGGGCAAAGGTAGGCTAGATGTGACTGGAATATTGGGAATGGTAGCGAATCCCTTTTCAAGTTTAGTGATTTGAGTTCTAGATTCTCTATCCAAAATCTTTATACAAAACAACTCCAAAGTCTTTTTCATACCGCAACAATATTTTTTCTAGCTATTGAAATTCCTCACCATCTGTATTTTTATTTCTTAAAATCAATTCATTTTTCAATGCAGAATTTTTTTTAAAATCTTGTTACTTTATTTCAAACACCTGAAAATTATGACTGCTGGATTTTATAAGTTGTATCCAGTAGTGAGGGTGATAGATTTGATATTCTGTTTTCTTTTTTTTTTCAATAATACTGTGATCAGTGTCTATCTCTAAATGGCTGTGTCCAGGTATCATAAATTTATTATCAATCCTATCAACTTGTAAGTTTTCCAATGCCCAAGTAAACATGGCTGATATGTGGAAATTTCTATTCTGCCCTGAACACATATCGGAATAAACAATGACGTGTTTTTCAGTAGTCAAGAGAAAGGTTTGTAAATGTTTTTACACAGAGGATGCTATTTGATTCGCACCTCAAGTTGCGACTGTTTCATACCAAATGTAACAAACAGCCTTTCCTGTCGCATTGTCGTACACAGTAAGATTTACATCCATAGCTGGCATTTATAAAAAGTGACAGAAGACATTGCTGAACATCAAATGTGTATAGATTACTCATTTTTGCTAAGCTGTGTGTCAACTTTCTTCTCGCTCTAAGCCTGGTCTGCTAGCATTTTATGATGCTCATGTTGTGATGTTAGGTTTATTTTATTTTCAGCTTATTGAATTTTTAATTTATCACACGTATAACTGGTTTACTTAAGGTTTTTTTAAATGCTAAATTCAGTTTATGATATTCTTGTCTATAAATTTTATATTGATGTTGGGTTTTCCTAAGACTCCTTATACAGACCATACATTTTTTGTAGTGTTAAATGACTAGGTAAATATTTTTTTGAAGTATTCTTCCTAGAGTAATGGCTTCCATAGCAAGGAAATGAAAGGATGTGTGCTTTTAATATCATGGCACTTTTCTTGTGGTATTTTATGTTTTGGTGTGAAGTTTTCCCCCCGCGTATCATCAGTTTATGTCGCAGCTAATGGTGAGCTCTTCATTAATACAACTGTTTTAATGAAATTATCGCTTTCATCTATTTAATACATTGTCACACTCAATAAATAAAAGATGCCCAAGTACTCTTTGCAAGTGTGATTAATTACTTAGGTGCCGGCTAAGCTCTACAAACTCAGGGTGGTTTCGTAAATCCCCTTGTGTTGCTGTATGGTTCGTGCACTGTGAATAGTTGGGAGAGGACAATAAAAGAACAGATTTATGCGGTTATTATCAGATCTATTTTTAAACTGTGATTAGGTTCCATGAGGCAACAAACAATTACAATTACACCTTAAAGCTATTACAATCTGGGCAGTAAGATAGGTATTTAGTGAGAGAGAATCACCTTAAGAGTTTGCTAAGAAAATGTGAGAAGGTAGGTTATAATCGGTGGTAGCAAGATGAGTCTCCAGGCCAACAGGCGAAGTCCTGGTAAAGGCTCCAACTTAGGCCAAGGGTTGAGATCCAGAGTACTGCCTGAATAGGGCCGTACCAAGTCCAATGACAATTGTATAAGTAAAATGAGGCGGCAATCTTGCCTCGAGGCACTCCCCTAGTCTCAGAGAAGGAGAACTGGGGTTTATTAAGCTTATTTGTATTTACCCGATATCCATATGTTCATGGGACCACGCCCTGATATTCGGCATGTTTACTGTGTGCACTAATGTGGCCGTTATAACTGTCCTCGCTCCCGGGTCTGGTTCTGGGCACTAGACTAACAAATTATGGTGTCTTTTCAGCCATTCCACACTTTTTGGTGAGTTTACAGAATATTAAAACAGATAGCAACGACTAGGCGTGTGTGTTTACGCCATTTTCAAAACCGGAAAGAAGAGAGAGCCAGAGAGAAAACGACCGAATTTCCCATTTTTGTTGGTATCCCCTACAACACAACTGGGGTTGTAGAAGGGAGGAGGGGAAGGGGCAGAGTGCCAATAAGATGGAGCGACCAAATTAAGGAGGCCACACAGAGCTCACTTCATGGGGCCTTACACATGGCGGAGGATCGCTCAACATGGAGACAGATGGTTTACAGGATGAGGCATGATGGTCACGATCCTCAGGATTGAGGGACGACAGAGATGATGATCCCCTATTTTTTCTTTAAAGGACTGACAACTTGAAGCTAAAAATAGTCTGTGGTTTTCCAATTCGGCGGGGAATTTGAATATTTTTGACAGATAACCTATTTAATAATTATTTGACGATAACTGATAACCTATTTGACAACCGGTGTGGTGTGGAGGCTAACGCACTTGCCTTTGAGTCACTAGGTCCTGGGTTCGATTCCCGGCCAGGGCAAAATGAAGAATGACCTTTTTCAGATTGTCCTGGGTCTGGGTGTTACATGTATATGTGTGTAGTGCATTGTATATATGTGTACCGTCGCGTTAGTACCCATAATACAAGATTCACATCTTAGTTTGGGACTAGCTCGGTCTGTGTGAATTGTCTATACATGTTAAAATTATGTCGGATGTTTTGCATCCTGACAACATAATGACAAATTATTTTTCTAAATATTGTATAGAATAATTATTATAACTAAATAATTTTTCAATAGTCCCTTGTAGTGTGCTTTGTGTATCATTAGCTTTTGGTGTGCTGCAGAATTCTAGGAAGAATTTTGGTGTGCTGTAAATGAGAAAAGGTTGCGGAGCATTGCTCTACACACTGGCTCGCGTTTTCCGTTTATGTTGAAAAAATATTTGTACATCAAAAGTGTTGTCAGGATGCAAAGACATCCGACATAGGTAAATAGGTTATATGTCAAAAAGATTCAAATTCCCCGCCTAATTAGAAAACCACAAACCATATTTTTTAGTTTCAAATTGTCAACCCTGAAAAATAAATAAGAAACACCAACATAAAAATGCCCAGTTCACCCGCTTTGTCTATGCCTCTTCCTCTTCCGCTTTGTCATGGCGCTCGGATAGGACACGCCAAATGACGCTCTCCAGTTTTTATATTCTGTAAACTCACCAACCAGGGTGTAAGTTCGGTAAATCCAACACAAGTGTTAATCTAGTGCCCCAGAACCAGACTCATAGAGCGAGGACAGGTATAACCGCCAGTTTAGAGCACACCATACACCCGCCAAATATCAAGACGTGGTAGCTTCTCGTGCACATATGGAAAATGGGTAAATACCGTTAAACCCTATCTTAATAAAACCAAACTCTCCTGTTTTGGAGACTAAGAGACTGCCTCCTGAGTTCACTTACACAATACAATTGGATCTAGTCCGATCCGATACCAGCCCACCTCGGCAGCGAAAGGTAGGGACCTCGACGCCTGGCCCCTTGTGGAACCCTTGACCAGGACATTCGCCTGGTGTCCAGGAGACTCATCTGGATACTACCGTTTAGAACCTAACCCCTCTCTTTTATTTGTGGGACCACCCCAGGTGTTTCTCTCATACTCATTGATCTAACTACTTGTCTTGTATTGTAATAATGGTAAATTGCAATTGTATTTGTTTGTGCTTTATTTGATAATACCAGGTTGAAAATAGATCTGATAATAACTGCTTAATTCTGTTCTTTATTTGTCCCCTCCAAACTATTCACAGTGCACAGAACACGCATCACGAATAACCACACCCTGAATTGTAGAGCTAAGCCGGCGCCAAAGTAATTAATCACACTTGCAAGAGTAGTGGGTCTCCAATCATTTTATGAGTGTGACAGTGTGTATCCTTCTGGTAGCCGTGTCTTCAATTTCCATTAAGGAAGCCATATAACTCAATCTTAAATACGTTTTTCTAATAATACCATTTACTCTTTGAAATTGTATCCAAAAACTTTTTTGATATATGTCACTTTACTTATGAATCACACATGCGTTCTACTTTGCGGAAGGGTTGCAAACGACAAGAGTGACGTATTTCTACAATCAAAATGGCGGATGGGCACAGGGTAGAGAAATGACACATCTAGTGTATTTGGCGATGTAAACATTTTAAACAACTAGATACTTAAGTTTGACTAAGATTATTTACAAATGAGCACATAATTGTACCAAATAAGCACAAAGTATCACTTAAAAATGTTTTTTCTATATACCATACTGTATTTTAACAGGATGGATGATGTTTTTTTCTTGTTATGGTCATAATTTTAAAATAGTATGTTTTTCTGCCAATGTATTGATATATTTTTAAAATACAATTTACACTTCTACTAAAGGTTCTGTTACTTTCCAGTTATTTATTTATCTCTTTACAATTTCCTTTTTGGAGAATCCTTCAGATATGTTCGCATATTGTCATTAGAGCCTTAGGTTTAAGTGTGAAGGATTGGTGGACAGCTATATCGACAAAATCCTATTTATTTAAAGATTAGCAGGACCTGATGATAGGATTTATAATTCTTGCAACTGTCTGATACGCATCCATGATGGCGACAAGTAGAAGTTTTGTCACCTCAGAAATCTTGTAGATGCAACTCTAACCTATGAGTTCTAGAGCCCATACTCTATGAGTTCGTCGGTAGCCTGGAGGTAGAGTCTCGGCCTTCAGAACAAGAGGTCCGTGGTTCGATCCCAGGTGCCGGCAAACTCCCCTTTCACGGCACAAGATTTTAGCTTAGTGTGAAAGGTGTATAAGGTTGTATTTGGGTTTATAACAAAACCCAGATATATCTTTTTTAAAAAAAAAAAAAAACCACAACTTATTACGATTCCGTTAAATAAACTTAGTTGTGTAGACCGCCCTGTAACATAGAAAGCAGAGTCTGTGTTCTTAGACCTCAAACTACAGCTTAGATGAGTAAATAATAAATCAATCAGTAGTCGCTCTTATGAGAGGAAGATGAGTGAAGCTTTTATATCTTTGCACATCGCATTGGCCAAAGGAAATTCAAAGAGAATTATAATATTATCAAAAAAGCTGAATTACGACATTTATTTTCAATAACATATCTCTAGAACTGACCTTTAACAATAGTGAACATGGACACAATACCCCAAATACTGGCCATTATCAGAAATACTACACCAACAACAGAGTTTGTGATGGTTTTCTGTACTCTGCAATCAAAATATATAATAATTTACATACAAATAAATAATATATTATTAATGGTTTTACATGTTCTTCATTACAAGTGGCTCGAGTTTCGACATGTAATGAGTTTGGCAAAGACATTACATGTCGAAACTCGAGTCACTTGTAATAAAGTACATGTCAAACCATTAATAATATATTATTTATTTGTATATAATGGAGTTTTACGAAACAGATACCAAAAAAAATTAATAATAATTTACCACAAGTACAGGATTCTAACGTTTTGGAAAAAATTGGTATGCGGATTGAAAAGTAGTGAAAATTTAGAATACTTTGTATTTATTACCTATTAATATTTGTTTTAAATCTACATAGTAACTGTGTATTGTCAAATATGTTACTTTTGTCGGTTAACATCAAAAATGGTTAAATTCCAACTAAGCGTTTTTCACAAATGACATTATTGCATAACAATTCTATACTACACTATACTATACCCTCACGCCGTATCCCAAGTGGGGTAGGCAGAGAGAACGGAACGCCACACAGATCTATCTTTACACACTTCCTTCGCTTCCTCCACATTCATACAGTTTCTCATACACGCACGTCGATTCCTCTTACTTAACACGCGGCCGTCCTTGAGAATTGCCATCCTTCATTGCAATCAAATTAATTATAGACATATATAATTGAATAAGAAGGCTTGATTCAGGTTTTAAATATAAGTTATAATGTATTTCATTTATCAAAATAATAATAATCTCAACATGATTCACATAAAATAAGCATTTACTTTGGATTCAACCAAATTTGATATGATCAGATGAATTTAACCAATTTTGAAGAAATTTGCAAGTGTATTTAACCAATTTTGAAATAATCTGTCATTTGTTGTGTGTGTTAGAGTTATCTCTCTTGGTAAGTGGAAAGAAATACACGAGTTCCCAGTGATACAAATTTTAGTAATTAAATTCTCTGTTTACAGTTTTGCAGAGATAAATTATTTTGTGGCACATTCTCTACTATTTCTTGTTCCCTTTTTAGGTATTTTTCTCTGCATTGTAGTTGTATGGCAATATTTTTAATATGTGATTATCTTGTTCTAGTTTAGTGCAATTCTTGTAAAAATTCCAATGAAACTTGAAAATATCAGATGAATTCAATGTATGACTTTTTGTTCTGTGTCCACATTTGGGCTTGATAAGTAAACCTGGAGCAGATATCTGTAAAAAAAGGAGTAAAGGTGTGCATTTAACTTAGTGAAGCTAGACAACTGGATATAATAATTTGGACATTATATTTTTAGCATCCCTAGTATAATATATTATAACAACGTGTTTTTAAACTTACCGATTATCCTTCAATTTAGTTTTTCTTCTTAATGCTGTATTGGCACAAAAAGTCATTTTTTACCATACTCGTATTTAATCGATTTTGATATCCACCGACACACTTATATCTATTGTTTTGCCTGATCTCTCTGTAAGTTATTCACCTTAGATACCAATAATCTTGATGTCTATTTTGAAATTTATATAAATTAAATTTTAAAAAAACCTGGTTAATTTTACTCCCACATTAGAGTATTATATCTATCACGATAGATATTATTTAAGTGATTGTCGTCACACCTAATACTCTTTCTCCCTATCCTGCAAGTGATCCATATCTTCAGATTAAATTATACCTATCATGATACATATCACATAAACATTAATGTAGACTTATATTTTTGAACCATTCTAGATTAATCATTCCACTTGGTTTTTATTCACCGATAGTTAACCTACTTGAATAGGTATTAACTAGGTAGGTATGTTGTATATGATACACATACATTTGTGAACTTCCTTTAGTAGTATATGACACAGTTTTGATGTCTATGAATCGACTCAAGGCTTGGTTAAGAGTACTCTTTATACCTAGGTAACATTCCCAATTCCTCTGTGTCATGTTTATCACATAACTTGAAATGTTTGTACAATTGTATATACAACTTTCACAATCAAAGTGGCTGATGATGTTGGCATATCGATTGGCTCATGCCATGAAATTTTTTTGAAGGCTTTGGGTATGAAATGCGTAGCAACAAAATTTGTTCCAAAATTGCAAATGCTCCAGCTCACATTTCATTGCTTGTTCGTAAATTTTTGCCAGAAACAATACTGTAACAATGTCCAAGTCTCCATATTCGCCGAACATGGCTCTGTGTGACTTTTTCTTATTTCCTAAAATAAAGAAAACCTTAAAGAACCGTTGTTTTACAAATACTTTGATCCATTTTTTTAACTAACGAAAATCAGAGCTTCTTACAACACGTCTAACCTTAGCAGTTGCCACAGACAAAGTAAACAATCAATATAGCTGAAAATTTGATCATACTTCAGGGACATGTGTACCAACAAAATAAAACAAAAAGTTTGAAAATCGGACTCTCCAAACCCGCAAAAATTTAAATTTCCCATGTTCAAAATATGATCAACATCTACACTTCTAGTAAGTAAAATTCAGTCTCCGACATCCAATTGTGTCAAAAATTCATAACATAAGGAAAATTCCCATTTTTTTCTGAACACACCTCATATATATCGTCGCTTAAGGCTATGAGTAAGGCCATTTTGGACATTTCGCCGTCAAACCACGCCGTAATTATTTAAGTGACGTGTTCCAAAAAAATATATAATATTATTTCATCCTTTTGCAAAAGACATTACTAGATAACTTTTTTATATTTTGTGTAATTTTTACGTAATAAATTTTTAAAAAGTACCTGTTTTCTCCGATTTTCTATGCATAACTCGAACATCATGAGACTTAGAAACATATATATTTTTTTAAATGAAAGATCATTTAAAATACCTTGTACATTGCTAGACAGTTTTTTCGTTTTTTTTTTACTTATTTTTTAAATGAGCAAAAACCGTGTTTTACATATTTATTGAAACTCGTGAATCCAGCCCACTGTTCGCGCCGCGCGGGATTTTAAACCATGTAGACGTGCACTCTCACACTAAATTTGAGACTTTCGTTTACATCTCTTTAGTCACGCCTCGTTTCTCGAAGCGTTCGGACGTGGAATTTATGTCAAAAGTTTTAGTGTGTTTTGAAGAAAATTTTGTTTGTTTAATTAATTATTTTTATATTATTTAAGTAATTTTTCATCTCAAATTCATCAAAGGAACAGTTGGTAAGTGATATTTTATTGTATTTCATTATAAATTTACACTTTATGTAATTTCGACCCTTTGAGAGTAAGAATACCTATGTGCATAAACATTCATAGAATAATATAATATAGAACAGACATACGTTTTCTATAGAATGAAATAATTTTGTTTTAGTTGTGGACCTTCAAACACGATGGAAAATAAGAATATACTATTTTCTGGAAAGAAAAGAAAAAGATGAAAGATTTTAGAAAAAATATTATACCAAAGGAAAATTATGTGAGTACCCTCCAATAATTTTATGCAATATTCTTTTTCTTTTAATTACCACGTCATGTAATTAATTAATATTTTTTTTCCTGTAATAAAAAAATAATCAAATATCTATCTCTATATATTTGTATTATGCTTCCCTATGCATTTATTTACCTTCCGTATTTTGTGCTACGTAGATATCATATTCTATCCATCCTATCACACTGTGTCCTCATATAAGCGAATGGTGTCTAAACATAATTATTATAATTCATATACCTCGGTGGTGTAGTAGTCAATGCACTATCCTTCCATATACGAGGTACCGGGTTCGATTCCCGGTTGGGTTATAGAATTTTTCTCAAGTAATATGCTCTGGTATTCAGTCTAAGTAGAGGACGGTCCTGGTTGAATGAAAGAAACTGCTTCAAAGAAATAAGTTCACTAGCTGTACTAGCAATTTTGTTTAGAAAAGTACCTATTACATACCTACAGCATAACTAATAATTATAAGATATACCTAAACATCAGATGTATTATTAGGAGTAGGTATGTTCATACTATTTACATTCACATCGGTTGTTATATTATTCACATAGGTGTTCGAAAAAATAAAAGCATTATTCAGCGATGAGGTTTGCCATCCATCCTGAATGTCTTAATTAAAGAGAAAACAGTTTACATGTCTATTACACACATGACTGGTCTGCTGGCTACCGCACTTGTGGAATATGCCGTAATGGTATAGTAGTATTAATTTAGTAATGCAATCAATATTTTTTTTTGTGTGATGAATGTCTCATAGGTATGCTTAGAAATTTTGTTATAAAATACCTTTCTGTTCTGTTATGGAAAGATCAATGTTTTCAGTGGATTATCTAGCTACCTGAGAAGGTAATTATATTGAACAAAAGGTTTAGTGTGAACAGTCGTAAATAATATTTAGTGCTATACATTGAGAATCTCTCACTTGAGGATTATTCTTAATAATATAATCGACTATTATTATTTTATAACTTACAATTATTGTATTATACCTACCTATGTACTTTATTTTAGGACTAACGCGGTTACTGAATCAGTCAATACATCTAAAAAAGACTTCGTTTCAATCCCATGCGTTGAGACAACTGCATCAAATATGGAGAACAATAAAAAAAAATGGAAAATCATATAAATTTCTGAACTTATCTCAACTGAATTATAATTTTATTACTGAACTATTTTTTTCTCAATTCGGTTAAATATAGCTTATTGCTCACTCGAATATTATTATTTTTTACATACATTTGCACATTTTTTTTATATTCGTGTAGGTAAATTCACGGAATACAGTAATTTGTTTAATGTTAAACTTTAAACGTTAATTTCTTTTTCTACATGTTTTTGGTATTGTATTGACCTAACTTATTTGTGATTAAACTGCCCTTTTGAATGTGTCACATGACTTTTATTTTTTTGTAAATTTTAACTTTATTTTTTTGTACAATTATTATACAAATAAATATATATGCTTTTTTTAATCAACAATGTCTTTTATTACATCCACGATTTGCAGTAAGCAAAAAAATTAAGTACTTAATCTATGAATATCTATGATAGTTTGTTTATTTCCAAACAGGCACGAAATTATAAGTACCTAAGTTATATAAATGCAGAAATTTTATGGATAAATAAATTAGTAAATTCGCAGGCTTTGTTCAGTGCGGTAAATATTATTATTATTTATAACACTCACAATAATGATATAATTATTGTCTAAGGTAAAAGTAACTCATCTTCATATTTCTTAATTGGGGGATTATCCAAAATGCAGGTACTTCTATTGTTTAAATATTTAAATAATTATTTTGGAGATATGAGAATAGCAATAACTTTAGGAAGTATTAAAAGCTTATTGTATGGGTGTGAGTCTTGGCACCTAACCAAGGCTCAAGAGCGGAAGATACTAAGCTTTGAAAACAATAGTGCCTTGGGAGGGTTTTAGATGTAGGTATGAATATGTCACAAATGATGCTGTGCGCCCAGCAGAGATCTGTAATCTCCGTGATACAGGAGACGATGGTCCTGGCTGGGTCATGTTTTGAGAATGCTCAATGATAATTGGCCAAAAAGAGCACTGTTCTTCCGTCTGCAAGGGTTCCGATGGCCCGGGCGTCTCTCTTTCACAATACACCATTCCTATAACAACGACATCAGAGCGTTGGGAATGTCGTAGGAAGAGGTGACGCAATTGACGCAGAGTCGCTCTGATTGGAGGAGGCTGGTTTCTGCCCTGTGCTCCCGAGAGGAGCTTTGAGGGCGATGATAATGATAATTAAATTTTAGATAATAAGTAGGTATTAGTCTCCATTTAAAAGTATGGTATTTTTGAAAAAAATATAGGTACTTACAGATTATTTACACATACCTACTTTGTTTATAAATAAGACCATCAGGTAGATGAATTCTAGAAAGTAGCGTATTTCCTTGAAAGTGCTAATTATTATTTTGTGTATACACAATTTTCTATACAGGTACTCGTACACCTAGTTATTTTGCTGTTGTGATTAATTATGCTAAATGATAGCGGATTGTGATATGGCAGGTGAATATTGTCAAAACTATTGTTATGTTATTTGATTAGTAGGTATGTATATTTGGGAAGTCTGCTTGCGAGGGATGGAAGATACGATAAGGACATCAAAAGAAGAAAAGTGGCCGGTACCATTCTGGGACCGACACCTATATATGCAAGCGAAACTTGGAAGTTGATAAAGACTGAGAGTGAAACAAATGCTGTGGAGATGTGATCACTATGAAAAATGCTTCCGAGAACTACGTGGCTTGATCATGTGGATCAAATTCTGAAGGACGGTTGCGAGATGGCTAAGAGAAATCGATATGCATATATGATAACAAATAAATAAATACCTACCATACCTGGGACATGTCGTAGATGATTGATATGTTGAATGGAGATCAAAGGTCAAAAGAAATTATGTTTTTTCCCTCACAAATTTTCCAAAGTCATAAAAACCCATCTTTCATAGTACTCTGGCTGTATGAATATGATATCACAGTGTTAGGAATGTCGTGGAAAGAGGGTAATCATAGACGCAAAATTGCTTTGAATTCTTGTTTCTTCCTTGTGTTATCAATAGAGTGAAGAATGAGGTTATTAGGAGAATGAGCGGATGCGAAAGGAATGTTGTGGATAGAATAATGCTTGTAAATAAGTTACGATGGTTTGGACATGTTGAGCGAATGCACGATGAAAGGATGACGAAGAGGATGTGCCTATCTATCTGAAAGAAGGGGTGTAAGAAAGCGTGGACATCCAAGAACTACGTGGCTTGAGTACGTGGATCAATTCTAAAGGACGGGCGCGTACTGAGTAAGAGAAATAGGCGTGCAGTATGTATGAGAAACTGGATGAATGTAGAGGAAGCGAAGGAAGTGTGTGAGGATAGATCTATATGGCGCTCCGTTCTCTCTGCCTACCCCACCTAGGACACGGGTGAGGGTATAGTATAGTTATCATGTTATCAAAAGGAATGTTAGCGAGTGAAAAAAGAAGTATCTATACTAACAACTTATTATGCTATATGATTTAACATAATTGCTTTTTTGAGATAATTTTAAACTATGATCCTAAAAACCATTGTTTTATTTTTTAATTTCAATTTCATTCTGAAAAGTGAATAAGGGAATTTATACCTTCATACTATCGTGGTGTAAGCGGAGAGTACGGAATTCCAGGCTACTTTGTAGAGAGTGTGATGACGGAATAACAAGAGAATATTAGGTATATAGATCCGAAAGAGTGCCACACGTCTATAAGTGTTTGAAGTGAAGACAATATCTAGGTAGGTAGAATAAGTCTACCTACGTCGTTAGAAAATACAGTTAGTATTCATACGCCCTTGAAGAGTATCTCTCCGGCAATATGAAAAATATATTTGTGTAAAATAATATACTCGTATTGATATGCCTACATATTTCATCACACTTATGAATTACATCTTCATCATTCATAGATGTTTGGCCCAATGCGAAAATATAGATTAGATAAAGTAATACTGTGTTCACAATATTGATAGCATAGCAGGTAGAAGCAGGCCAAGATGCATATCTTTAGAAATGCATAGATCTGTGGATCTATTACTTATGACAAAAGAAAAGGGGCGGGACGTCGGCGCAAGAGGCGGGGCGGCGCGGGGAATATTTTGACTTCGTAACGCCCGATCGGGGTAATAAAATGCCCTTACTCAGCGCCTTAAATGGAAAAGTGACATATTTAAAAAAATTTCAAAAATGATTTTATTAGTGAAAACGAGTCTACTATCAATCTTTTTTATATGGAAAAGACACACATTAATAAACATTGTCATTGTCAATATATACTTAAATGTGTCATTTTTCCATTCTATGGTTGTCCGCTATTTTTATTGTAGAAAACTTCACTTTTTAATTTGTAACCCGACCACATTTTCAAAAGGTAAGTAATATTTATAGAAAAACGTTTTATTTAGACAAATGGCTTTTTTCTTTGAGATTTAACTTTATTGACGCTTGTACTTTTTATCGAAAAATGACATTTTTCAAAATGTGACTGCTCATTGTAAAATTAAGTTATTGTGACCAGGACTGATTTGGACATATGACGTTTTTCTATATATTTTTTGCATCAGTTTGTAGGCAATACTTATTTATTTCAAGTATTTTTTTGAATTGTGACGGTTATCTTTAGAAAAATACAAATTGAATTCAAATAAATTATTGATTATGACGATGCAATTAATACGTTTTCACATGAAACAACAAGTGTGTACGTATTCATAACATTTATTTTATTTATTTACAAATATTTACGGCCAAAACCTTTAACATGTTAAACCTCTGTATACATACAAAACATGTAAACAAAGGAAAGATCTGTTACAAAAAAAGACACAAAACAATTAGACTAAAGAAACGAAAGTTAAAAGGAAAAAAATAATTTAAAGGCTTATTGACATTATTGATGAAAACTTGTTTAAAACTTTTATTTACATACTTTAAGGATGGAGCGCTGTGAGCAACCTGTAAGTCGTTCTACGTCCAATAACTTTATGCAATAATGTAATAAACCCGGAAACAGATGACGATACTTCTTCCAACTCCTTATCTCACAGTAAAACAGACTATTCATCTGACGACGTTGATATTGACCCCGAGTTTTTACTACGTGACGATCTTGATTTGTCATCAATGACTTTAGAACAACAAACTTTTTTATCTCATAGACCACTTTGCTTGTTCCGGTGGACCCCCTGTATTTCTACCCCCCCCCCCCGTCGCCAAATTTTCGAAATGGTATAAGAATCTGAAATATTTCAAAAGCTTCTCGGTTTTCTTACAGAATATTTTCTCACAGTACCTTTTTTAACAATGTACCTAGTATTTGTACCGTCTATTGTTTATGTCAATATCTGGTGCTTTTACCAAATATCCGATACTTTAACTATGGATTCGTGGACCCCCAATTAATACTCGTGCATCCCCATTTTTTAGTCACGCCAACGTGGACTCCCGTTGAGTCTCCTGTGGATCCCTGGGGGTCCACTTAGACCACTTTTGGAATCACTGCTGTAACATTTTTATTGACAACCAACTTAGCATATGCGACTCGTTTGATTTATCGTAAGCGGCATCTAAGTCGGTTACGATAATTTGCAAAATCTAATTTGTTCTAACTTGCAGTATGACTGTTATGACGTATATCTTTGGTTATGACGTTCCTTTTAAATTTTTACTAGAATATTCCTGTCGAATTTTTTTCCTGCAGCAACTAGATTGTTTCTTTATACAGTACTAGCTGACCCGGCAAACGTTGTTTTGCCATCCTATACCTACATTATTTTTTGGAAATTATTTTGAGTTCAATAAAAAATAACTAAAGACTATAAAGGTGTGAGGATGTTATAATAATTAAAAGACAAATGAAGCGTTGTAGACAAATTATTAAAGTAATTTTTATTTAGACTTATAGAAGACGCCTGGCGGGGATAACTGCAGTAATCGACCGGAGTTGAAAATGATGAATTATGTACTTATATCGCTATTAAAAAAATGGGGTTGATGGTGGAAGGGTGAAAACTTAGGGCTGTATGCATAAAAAAATATTTTGCCCTAAATTAAAAAAAAAAAATGGGGTGGACCACCCTTAACTTTAAGGGGTATGAAATAGATGTTGCCCGATTCTCAGACCTACTCGATAAGCACACAAAATTACATCAAAATCTGTTAAGTCGTTTCTGAGGAGTGTGATAACAAACACCGTGACACGAGAATTTTATATATTAGATGTACGGTAATTTGGTGTTGACATAAGCAGTTATCGGTACAAATACCCGTTACATTGTAAAAAAGGTACCGTGAGTAAATATTCTTTAAGAAAAGGTAGACATTTCAATATGAAACAGAATAATGAAAAGTAAGATTTGTATTATGATAGAGTGAAAATCATATATGGCCACACAATTTTGGCAACCATGGGTCACCCTGAATATCTTGTGAATAGTGTTATAGATACACTCTGCTTCTATTGAGAGAAAGAAGAGTTCAGACTGTTTCCTGGCGATAACACTCTAAATGGGTGAAAAGCTATCCAAAAAAAAAGAAAAAAAGTTGACTCATTGACACGACATTGTTTTTTATTCTTTCCAACAGATGCAAAAAATGTGCTTCTTGTTTTACCTTACTTAAATGCAGTTATAATTACATCTTAAAAAGGAAATATTATAATTGGTGGGTTTTTATTTTATGTGGGTATTGAGTCTTGAAATAACCCCCTCAATGAAAATGGGCATATATAGCATGTGGATTTGCAATTCATGTGCATGTAATAAACATGCAGGTTGCCCCTTCCGTGCCGATATAAAGGTTAGGCAATCAGGATGGGTGATATCAATAGGATACAACACAAAAGTGAAGGATTCAGTAGACCAGCTGCATGTTATAATCACGCTGGTTGTCCACTTTGTACCATAAATAAATAATGCATGGCATAGCCTCATCACTTACGTAAAATGTATTTGTTCAAATATCAACCTTTTACAGAATGCTGAAGAACTTACAGAAAGTTGGAAATCTATTTTTTGCTGGATGTTCCATGGGATATACAGTTAGAAAATAAACTATTTTTTTCCAAATTCAAGTAATGGTTGCTGTAATGGAATTGTTGGGAAAATAAAAAGATATTTTAAAATGTTAAATATTTGAATACCTAATAATTAGATATAGCTGAGAATAATAAATATACATGTTAGAATAAGTGTAAGTAATTTCATGTATGTAAGCAGTACCTAACACCTCCTTCACACAAGTTTACTTATTAAAAAGGCTCATACACTCTAATACAGATTAATCAAGCTAATGTAATGAAATAATATGTACGAAAACCATTGCAATACTTACCTACTCACCATGCCATACTCAATGCAGAACAAAAAATAAATCATTCTTAAAAAAGGAGCCATATTTTATTTATCTACTGATAATATTATCTCACAAAAAATAGAAAACTAAATTTAGTTTTATATATTGGACCAAAAATACATAATATAAGATTTATTTAATTCTACTACCTAAACACAGTGAATGAGTAAAATAATAAATTTGTTTTTTATTTTTAATTTTTTTCTTCCTATACTATGCTAGGTCCTCTAGACGTTGCCAAGCACATGGCAAAGGCTTCCCAATCTCCACTTCTTGAGTAAAATAATAAAATTATGTATTATTTTTAATTCTCTTCTTCTTGTACCATGCTAGGTCTTCATGACGTTGCCAAGCACTCGGCAAATGCTTTCAAATCTCCACTTTTTGGATATTTTACTGTCTTCAATTTATTAACTAACATCCAAATATTTGATTTTGTCATTCTTGTTATTGAAATGAATAACCAGTCATATCTGTAAAGAAAAATAATATATTATATAACACATTTTAGATAACTCTCTTACACAGATTTTACAAAAATTATGGTTCGTTTAGTGATACCTAGTTCAATCTTGGTACGCTTTATTTAAAATTTATGATTCATGTCTCAGTTTACAGTGTAACATTTTCATTAATTATAATATAATTCAAAGTGATAAATAATTAGTTATCCCTATTATTTGGCTATATATTCTTGTTATTATATATATAAAATATAATATATGTAAGTATTAAATGTCTTATAAATTAAATTCATATAAAACACTGCAATTGGCCTTATTTTTTTGTTACTATGACTTAAGTTCCTTATGCTTTATGTGCTGTTGTGTTTAAATTAACAAATATATTCTTACCTTTATAATAATGAATGCTCTCTTAGAATCACAAGGCAGAACCAGCTTCCAAGATTCAGGGTGCCTTTGCATTAATCATGTAATCTTTTCCTAGCCCTCAAATGTCATTGTCATGGTAATGAATAATCCTTTAACATCAGAATCGTTTTAATCAATGTTTATTGTTATGCATTTTCCATTATTTCTGTAAAAAGGTAAAAAAACAAAGTTTTAATATCTTGTTGTAAATTACTCACGATTAAATACGATTAATATGATTTCTTCATAATGTTGCATCTACTAACTTAATATTATCAATATCAATTAAATAATATCACGGTATTTCTTAAAATATTAAATTACTTCAGATGTAATTGTATAATGTCAGTTTATAAGTTCATAATGAATTAAATGAAATGAGTTGTCAAACAAAACTGACTCCTGTAACAAATGTTATATTTACTTGTGTTTGTAAGGCATAACCTCAAACATTTCTTCGTAGAAACTAATGTATCATATTACTTAGTTCATTATATCTATTGGTTTTATATGAATGTGTACATAAACATCATTATTACCTTTCATTTAGTCCAAAAATATTTGTTATAGTGTTCACTATCACTTCACTTAATTCACTCTGTACATAATATTGTGTATGAGTGGTACCACTCACATTTGTATATAATATAATGTACAATATTTTATTGTCATACTATGAAGTTTATTATTTTATAAAATGTAGTAGTTAAACAAATAATTCTGTACGGAACGCAGACTTTACAAAATAGACATATTATAGCGTCTTTTTTTTGTCAAAATATAAATGGCGTCGTTTCCAATATGTCAAATTATCGAGCGACGTGATTGGCCGACGTAGAATATTTATAAAACGATGTTGCCGTTAACAAAAAATAATGTTTTTTCGTTTCTTGAATCTTCATGTGACACGTTCAAATTATTTAAATATTGGTTAATTCGCGTAAAACATGTTGCAAAAGTATTAAAAAAACACAAATTAAACTATTTTATGTAACATACATTTATAATGATACATTTACTCGAAATAAATTATCGATATTTTCTTAATTAATTTTAGTATGGCAATATAATATGGTACACAATTTTGGCGGTAAAGAATATTTTCTTACCCTTTCAAACTGACGTAAAAAACGTATTTTTTATCTCATTCACACTTTTTTTTTACACTCTTTTTTGCTGTTTTTCTCGCTCCTCAAAAAGAAAGTACGGCATTTAGTGGGTTTTTATTTCACATAGATACCTCATCTTGTAATGGTCAGGTCAATGGAACGCAAATTCCTTGAAATGGGAGAGTATAGCCCGGTGAAAGTTTAGTATGGAAATTCAAAAATCATTTTTATAAGATATAAGGATAAGGATTACAATCACATATCATTTGTGTAAGTGACGTGGTGGAGAGTGCTCATACTAATTATTCTTGATGCAATAAAATACGATTTATAATGGATTTAAATAAAACAAAGGTAAGATATCCATTTTTCCTACAAATTAAGGGAAATAGTGTACGCATTATGCTATTAATTATGCTGTTTAGGATTTTTTATTTTTGAAAAAATGTTATTGGAATATATTATTTAATTATTAACATGTTTTAATAAATAAGTGTAGTACAATATCCTTAGGGAAGTAACCATTGAAGTCTGCAAGTGAACATTATATTTGTTTCAAAATTATATAAAATTTTCATGTCACGGAGTTGTTATAATTAGCATTTTTATTTTGTTTTTTTATAGAAAAGAGGAATGTCTTGTGCAAATAAATCGACGGAAGAAGTTCCTGGTGCAGTTAATCGCATTAGGATTGTAGACTATTCATCAGAGTCTGAAGAAGATGGCGAGTCCCAAATCTTTGAGGTGGCGGTAAATGATCCCATCTCAGAACATAACTTTGATGATGATGAAGATTTTTCCTTATCTGAAGATTCTTGGAAACCTGACAACATTCCTGATGAATCTTCTTTTTTTTTTGGCGGCCATTTTTGTAACGTGCCGTGGGTGATTCATAAACCACAAAAATTATTTCAATGTAGTCCAAGTGTATGGAAATTTCAAAACACCATATTTTTGAAACCACTTGGACTACATTGAAATAATTTTTGTGGTTTATTTATTAACTGTAATAAGATAATGCTATTTTCAAATTTTCATGAAAAAAATAATTAACCAGTTTTTAGATATATAGTCTTAAAATATGGATTTTTGGGTCGAGGGGTGTCAATATTTTAATTATAAATAAAATAGCGTTACTTTTGGACATTCTATATTTCTTTATCTGAAAGTACTATTGAATATTTATACAGAGAAAAAAATCAATGGTGATTCTAACTTTTTTATGTTTAAAAATTTCATGTAAAAATCACCTTTTTTCATAAAAATTATAATGACCTTGAGATGAATTTTTGGTATTTATTAAAATATATAATAGAATATCAATATATACCAAAATATAGTCTCATTTTTACTCAATATAATGTTTTTTAAATTATTTCGCTACGGTTCAAAACAAAAAGATATTACTAATTTTGTATTAATTTACTATACCATCACGGCATATCCCACAAGTGGGGCAGCCAGTAGACCAACTGCATGCAAGAAACATGCAAACTGTCCTCTTCGTGCCAATATAACATCAAGACATTCAGGATGGGTGGCAAACCTCATCGCTGAATTTAAGATGTACAATATCTTAACTTTTCGAACACCTGCCTTTTATAGGACACTCGAAAACTTACGGGGAAGAGTGGGAGACCAATTCTTTACCGGGTGCTCCACGGGATTGATTTCTTTTTACAAAAACCGCTCCGATATCACTCATATGATTCCTGACACTTATTAATAAGAATACGGTTAATGTTTAGTAAAATTTTCAAAAGAAAACATTCAGTCCCTTTTCAGATATTTGGTTTCAAAATTTGCATTTTTTCACATAAGTTTACTTTTCACAAAGTGCAAAGTTCGACTAGTTATAGAAAAAGAAGGACTTTCTTAAATTCATCTGTATTGCTTCTGAGGATAGTGACATAAAATATCTCTGTAAATAAAAAATATCAATGATGATATTTGTTGTTTTCATTCTGAAATAATGATGCGAAATTTTCAATTTTAGAATTGTAAATTTAAAGCAAAATTTAGTAATTTTTTCGATAGATATTGATGATCAAAACTAGAAAACTAGACTAGATTTAAACTAGAAAATTTTTACTTAAAATATATTTTTTTAAATTTTCTTGATATGTTAATAAATAAAAAAGATAAGGTAAAGCGGGGGAATATGCCGCGTCGGGTAATATGCCGCACTAGTATGAAATGTGACTTAATTTATCATTTTTGAACTAGATGTCACTAGTGGTCACTTGTTCCAGTTAGTTAATGACACAGTGTGGATAAGGGCGGTTCTTGTGTTACTATTTTATAACAAAAACAACAAAAAAAAAGGAATAACTGAGGTAAGCTCTTAATTACTATTGCTAAAAATTTTATGTGTTCAATATTGATTAGTATAAATTAAAATATAGTGAAAAAGTATAGTGATTATGTTAATATTCATTGATTCAACAACCTCTCGTTAAAACATTTTGATGCTAAACACCGCCATATTGTTTGTACTTTTTTGTTCGTGTTGAATATTATTATCTAGTCTTTTTGGTGTAATATGCCACACGGTCGACGGGGCAATATGCCGCATGCGGCATATAACCCCGCATCAAGTTATATTAGCTGTATATTTTTTTAGATTTATTATTCTATTGATTCTTATTTTTTTTTCACTATTTTTTAGTACGATGCCGCGTAACTATATTTCTAAGAATATAAGAGGACAATGGAAGGAAGAGGATTTGCATGCTGCGGTTCGCGATATTCGTGAAAAAGTGGGAAGTTATAGGGAAATTTCAAGAAGGTATAATATTCCTGTACGTACAATACTTCGTAGAATGAAAGATAATAATCTACAAAAAAAATCTCTTGGTAGGAAACCTACATTAGGAGATGAAAACGAAGATAAATTGGTGAAATATGTCCAGCAGTTAGAAAGCTTCGGATATCCTCCCGTTGCTCGGGATATACAAATATTGGCCTACAAATTTGCTGTTAAGAATAATTTGCAACATTCTTTTAACCAGCAAAAAGAAATGGCTGGCTATGACTGGCTAACATTATTCATGAAGAGACATCCTGAGCTATCCATACGCCAGGCTCAAGGTGTCTCTATAGCAAGAATAAAGGGGATGTGCAAAGAAGAGTGTAATGCCTACTTCAGAAAACTTGAAGAAATTTTTCAAGAAAATGATTTTTTTTCATATCCAAGAAAAATTTATAATATGGATGAAACGGGCATACAGTTGAATAATAATCCCGGAAAAGTTCTGGCAACCAGAGGTGCCAAGTCTGTGTGTTCAGCAACGAGTGGAGAAAAGGGGGAGACAGTGACAGTAGTTAGTTGTGTAAATGCAGAAGGACACTTTTTGCCACCTCTTTGCATATTCAAGGGGAAAAATAAGAAGCCCGAATTTGAAGATGGTTTGCCACCTGGAGGAGTAGTATTAATGAATCAGAAGTCAGCGTATATAACGTCGGAACTGTTCAAAAAATGGCTCGAACTTATATTTGTTCCACGCAAAGATCCTGGAAAAGTAATTCTGATTGTAGATGGGCATGCATCTCACTGTTCAGATCCTGATGTGTTGGACTTCATTGCAGCAAATGACATCATTTTATTCTGTCTTCCGAGTCATACTACACATTATCTTCAGCCATTGGATAGATGTTTTTTCAAGTCACTGAAGGCTAACTGGGAGAATGTATGTCATACATGGATGAGAAATAACCCAGGAAGGAAAATATCCAGGCTTCAATTTGCCGGACTTCTGAATAATTGTTGGTCTATAGCAGCTACTGTTCAAAATGGAGTTTCTGGGTTTAAGGCATGTGGAATACATCCATTTGACCCAACTATCATTCCAAATTATGCATTCTTAATGCCTTGCGACAGAAACTATGTTCCTTCTGGAAATCCTAGTGATATTCAAATTTTAGTCTCCAATGACACCACTTCAACCTCCGCTCCCTTACCTTTAAATCCTGTAATATCCTCTATTAGTTCTCCAGTCCCATCGTCCACACTCCCAACTGTATTATTAATGTCACCTCGTCAATCCAGTTTTGAAGTTTTAGCTCCGATTCCATCAATTGCTGGTCCTTCTGGTTACTCAAGGAAAAAGCAACACGCTGAAGTTTTGACGTCACCTGAGGTCATTTCCGAAAAACGAAAAAATAAAGAAAAACGACTCGATGCAGTCAAAAGAAAACTGGAGAGGGAAAATGCTAAACAAAAACTTGCTCCAAAAAAAAAGAGACAAAAGAAGAGGCATTCAACTTCCTCAGATTCCGACAATGGCAATGAAATTTTTAGTTTAGCATCAAGTTCTGCTGATGAAAACGATGATGAAGAGACATGCGTAGAATGTAGTGGAAGATTTGGTGATAAAAATGGCCCAAAATGCGACTGGATCAAATGTGTGCGTTGCGAGAAATGGTTGCATGAAATTTGCACGTCATCTGATATATTGTGTGAGAAGTGTAATGTTTAATATTTAACTGTGGCCATATTCCCCAACAGTTGGGGTAATATGGCATTTTTTACATTTTTACATTTTTTTAAATTATACAATAATAAGTTGAATTTAATGTTTAGTTTTAAGCTCATCATAATCTTAAATAAATTTATAAACTACTTAAATACCCATTTTTCACTTTTAACACATGAAACTGAAAAATATTAAGATTTCAAAAATAAGTCGCCATATTCCCCCACTTTACCTTACAATAATTTTTCTAAAGATCTATTTTCATTATAAATCATCCACGGCACGTTACAAAAATGGCCGCCAAAAAAAATTTCGAGTATAAAAAAATAAGGCAAAGGCTATTTGAATCGCTCTATGTTAAAGGGGCGTAAGTCCGATTTACGTAATTTTACAGAAATGCAATAAAATTCTCTGGTGGAAAAAAAATAAAGGAAACAATTTTTCGTTTACATTTATTAAAGTAAAATAGTATATTTTACATACGATTATCTATCAATCATGGAGAAATTCACTTTAGTCTGTGAGAAAATTTAATTTGAAAACGTTGGACTTATGCCTTTTTTAGAAGGAATGGAAAGGAGTTGTAATAAATGAACAATTTCACAATAAAAAGTATAAATATAGTTCACAATAGTAATATTAAAATAATAAATAAATGTATTCTAACGACAGACATAACTTTTTAAATATAAAAATGAATTATGTATATAGATGTATGTAGAGCAAGGGTGGCCAACCCGCGGCCCGTTGGGTGTCTACGTGCGGCCCGCGAAGCATATTCAAATTCGTTTATTTCCTTGAATAAGCATATACAATCAAATACAGTTCAAATATCCATAATAATATGCCAATAAAACTAATTCCATTTTGCCTCACTAGGCTAAGCCTTTTATTATATGCACACTTTTTTTAATATAATAGTCGGTACAAGTACCCGCTACTTTTTTGTAAGAGATATTTTGAGAAAATATTCTAGAAAACCGAGGAGTTTTGAAACATTTCAAATTCCTATACCATTTTGTAAATTTGGGGACGGGGGGGGGGGGATAGAAATTTTAAGGTGAAATAAAATTATCAAATGTTCCATATATGGAATATATGGTTGTGCGGCCCAGAGGGAAATCTCATTCTGAAATTTGGCCCGGCTGCTGAAAAGGTTGGCCACCCATGATGTAGAGTATTTATTAATCATTAATGTCATGATCACAGTCTATTGTCGGTATCGTCATGTCAATGTCAATTTTGGCGGCAAAATGTTCTAATTGACAATTTGCAATGTTGCCATACAGTAAACTACCTAAAAATATTTAGTTCCTACTGATAGTATTATAATAAAGTCATAACTTTATTACAATTGCGTACCTAATGTACCCTTTTAACATGGAATGAAAAAAAAAAAGATATAATTTTTGTATATATTCATTCGACTTACGCCGGTTTGTTGAATTTTATGTGCTACACGGATGGATAAGTGTTTTTTCAACATGTTTGCATAGATAACTCAATTTAGCAAAAATTGTGACTTACGCCCCTTTAACATGGAGCGATTCATTTGTCTGTAATAACAGAAAAAAAGAAAAAAATTATAGATTTTGTCTATGGTGAACTATTTCTATAGACAAATATTAAATTATTTTGTTTATGGAAAATGTAATTTTTATTATAATATTATTATCACGCCCTTGCGGCGATTTATCACAATAAGGAGCAAACTAAGTTGTCTAGAATATTATTAGTATACTCTATGTCAAAATCCGTCACTCAGGAAAAAACAGCAAACAGTTTGACGAAGTGTTATTGGAACTTTCGCAGTTTAGCGGCCCCACCCGTTGTCAACTATTCTTTTCCCATTGTCAATAAATTACATTTTTCCGTAGAAAAACTAATGTCCACGAACATACGAAGCTTGAAGAAATTGTTGGTCCAATATAATGTTTATTTTTTGGCGAAATATTTTTCTGAATTTTTTTTCTTTTTCGTTGTGTTTGCCAACACTTTTATGAATTGTAATATTTTGTTTTACAGCCTATTTTTTCCTGCTGAGATCGCCCTGGCCAAAAGCTGTTATGGTCTCAGTGCAGGGTGACATTTTTATAATAATAATAATTAGCACCATTATTAAGTCCAATCAAATTAGTTTTATTGGAAATTAAAATGTTTGAATTTGAAATTCGAACGGCTCCACCCGTTCCTCAAGTTTCGTAAATATTTTTCTATAGGAAAAAGTACTCGACAACGGGTGGGACCGCTAATATATGGGAACATACCTATGAAATATACAAGATAACAAATGTTTAAATGATATTGCACTATTCAAGCATTGAAAGTGTGCTTTCTCATAAACTAAACTAACCAAAAACGTAATAAGAAATGTCAATGCGATATTACGACTGCCAATATTGACAGACGTCAAAACAGCAAGGCTTTGTTTACATAAAATTACTGACAAATAGTCATTTAATTGACAGATGTCAAAAGCATGTTGTTTTGTTTACATATTTAAATTACTGTAAAACAATGAAATTTGCATAAAGTCAAGGTCAAAACTGTCATTATTTGACAGTGACAGTAATTCCCGTTACTGTTGAATAGCTGCGAAAAAATAATACTTGTTTGAAAGTCTCAACATATCAGGCAATTAACAGGCAAAGTATAAAAAAATCTAAGACATTGAGCAACATGGTCTGGTTGTTTTGAACAGGAATTAGCCTATTACGAATATTACTCGACAGACACCTCATCCGCACAACAAAACTACCATGTTCAACAGCTGTCGAACATGGTAGTTTGAAACAGGAATTAGTGGGATTGGTGAACGTTCCATGGGTACAGTGCACTCAAACCAGCCTAAGCCGATTCATAAGCATCGGGACACCTTTCCTGTTTCATACAGAAGGGAGTTTGCACAGTCTGTTGGTCGTGCGCATGAGGTGTCCGTTGAGTTGAGTTCTTAATATATATATATATATATATGATATTATATTCTTTGATAGGTATGGCTTAAATTGCAATATATGCATCACTTGCAGGGTAGAGAAAAGAGTATTAGGTGTTCTGATGCTTATGAATCGGTTTGGGCTGGCTAAAGCGCTTTACACCATGGTAACGTTCACCAATTCCACCTTTTTTCTCTTATGCTTCTCTCATATCAATCCTTGCAGAGTGGGTAACTACATTCATCGCTGAAAAGGGACTTCGTTCAGCCAACCGCAATTACTGGGATTTGAACCCACCACCTCTGTATTATGAGTCAAGTACTCTAACTATTAGACTACAGAGGAGTGTGGGTAGCCGGAGATTATTTATTTATTTATTTATTTATTCATTCTACGGCAAAAAAGCCCTTATTACATGATACATATACATAATCATGTAATAAGGGCTACGTAAGGCTGGACCATATTATTATTATTTATATAATCATTATCTTTCATTAGGTTTATAAGTATTTAGGAACAGTTACAATGTATTGATAGATAACATATCTACGTTGGTGGTCCTATAATTATATTGTATTACGACTGAAACATTATTGCGAAAGCGACACGTGATGATAATTTTAGACAAATAAATTAATTATAATTATAAATTACAGACAAGATGATAGATGGATCAGCAAATAAATGCTCTGGAACTGATTTCAGGGAAGAGGAATATGGAAAAGGTGGATCGACAATGTAAAGATTCTGATGGAAGGCATTGGCAGAGAACAGATTTTTGCGGTGTGCTTATAAAGAAGCCTATGTATATCCAACAGTAGATGGACACGGGTTGAAGCGTGGAGGGTTAACTAGGGACGTTTGATACATGTTCATTTCTGTTACACACATTAGGTTTTTTTTTAAAGATGAACTTAAAAAATGTGATTACATAAATCTCGAAGATTTCAGTAACAACTGTAAGCACTAATACACTCATAGCGCGGTTTTGTGACAAATAACGGCGATGAAATTAATGGCGATGGCGACTTTTTTGATTGCGAACATTTGCCAAACTTTCAGAGATGAAATTTACTCAAATAAAAAAAAAAAAAAAAAAAAAAAAAAAAAAAAAAAAAAAATAAACAATTTCCACAACAATAAAATTGAAAACACAACACAAACACACTCAAATCTCAATGATATAAAAACATATAAAAGACAATGTAATAGAAATTATATAAAAGATATTAAAATTTAAAAATAAAATTACAGAATTTAATTTTTTTAATTTAAAACCACAACACAAACAAATTCAATGTCAGACATGAAATTCAAAATTTAAAACACGTGTAAACTATCATCAATTATAGTTACCAATAAAAATAACAAGACAGACTGGATACAAGAAGATGGATCAATCATAGCTAACAATAAAAACGACATCACAGAACAATCCATATCACCGAACACTACAGCAATTCACACTTGCAAATTCACATCCTCTGGACTCTCAACATGGCTTCTGTCACATGTGATTTATATTGGACTAATGATGAGTGAAATATGTCAACCCCTTCAGCAAATTCATTTCCCAAACGCTGAATTCTTTTTAGAGATGAATTCTGACCATACGTAGTGGTCGAGTCATCAACATAAAATGGTAAGGATTGTCGAGTAACTCTCAATGGTGCATGAAAATTTATCTTATGCAATAGATCTGGGCAGTAAATAAAACCATTTATTAACTTGAACAGAGTCATTAAATCGGTTAATTTTCTTCTCTCTGATATCTGCAATAAATTCAAAGAATTTAAAAGAAAATTGTAGTTCAAATGTTCTCTGGGTATTCCCAGTCTAAAATTTATATGTTGCAGAAATTTTCGTTCAACCCTATTCAGGCCTTAATGTGAACCTGGAAACACGGAGACCAGACTGATGAACAGTACTCCAAGACACTACGTACCAGAGAAACATACAACAATTTCAAAGTGTGTATGTGGGAGAATTGCTGACACACTCTTAATAAAAATCCCAAAAGCCTCATAGCTTTATTACAAGTGATGTTAATGTGGCTGATGAAACTAAGACGACGATCAAAAACGACACCCAAATCGCGAACTTCATCCACGGACTCCAGCAAGGCACCATCAAGTTTATACTCGTACACTATTGGACTCTTTATTCGATAAAAACGCATTACGTGACATTTTTTTGCATTGAGTGTTAATCTGTTATTCGTACACCAATCATAAAATCTATTCAGATTTTCCTGAAGAATACGGCTGTCACTTTCATCACTAATTATATCTATATATGTATAGAAAATGTGCAAAATGGAACAAATGGATCTTTGCCACAGTTGTCTCTAGCCATATTCACATCAAACATGCAAAAAGCTTGTGCCGTGTGTTTTTTGTAAATAAATAAATAAAGTAAATATATGTTTTCATACTAGTATATTAGGTCCTTACATATGAAATTGGCGTTTGGCGAACTGGCAACTTTGATTCAAAATATGTGGCGTTCGGCTAGGAATTCCAAATTCAAATTTATTTCAAATTTAAGACCATGTATTTCTGTGTTCGAATTACGAAATTTATTTGTTATCGCGTCATTTGTTTTTCTTTCACATCGTTCTGTTCACAATATGGAGAACTTAAAATATCGCTATATTTACGAATATGAGTTTCACCTCGGCACTAGTGCTGCAGAAACGGCTCGTAGGATTAACAATGCGTATGGGGAAGCTACTGCAAAAGAAAATACGGTACGTTATTGGTTCCAACGTTTCCGTTCTGGAAATTTTGACCTACAGAACAAGCCTCGTGGACGGCCGGAGACACAAGTTGATAACGAAGAATTAAAAGCAATTGTGGAAGCAGATCCATCGCAAACCACGTCAGAGTTAGCGGCAGGCTTCGGTGTGAGTGATAAAACCATTTTGATTCACTTGAAACAAATTGGAAAAGTGAAAAAACTTGAAAAATGGGTACCGCATGAATTGAGCGACGCAAACAAAGAAACACGCGTCGAGTGTTGCGTTTCACTTCTCAACCGGCACAATAATGAAGGCATTTTGAATCGTATCGTTACTTGTGATGAAAAATGGATCTTGTACGACAACCGGAAACGTTCTTCACAATGGTTGAACCCAGGTGAACCAGCCAAATTCTGCCCGAAACGAAAGTTGACTCAGAAAAAGGTACTGGTAAGTGTCTGGTGGACTAGTGCCGGTGTCATCCATTACAGTTTCTTAAGATCTGGGCAAACAATCACGGCTGATGTGTATTGTCAACAATTGCAAACGATGATGGAAAAGCTAGCCATTAAACAACCCAGACTGGTCAATCGATCTAGCCCACTGCTGCTTCAGGACAACGCTCGACCACATACGGCACGTTTGACGACCGCAAAACTACGGGAGCTGCGACTGGAATGTCTTCGACACCCACCATACTCCCCGGACCTTGCTCCAACTGATTACCATTTTTTTCGGAATTTGGACAACTTCATGCAAGGAAAAAAATTCAATTCTCACGAGGCTGTCCAAACGGCCTTCAAAGATTTTATTGATTCTCGCTCACACACTTTTTTTAGTAAAGGAATCAATGAACTACCTTCGAGATGGCAAAAGTGCATAGATAGCCATGGTACATACTTTGACTAAATAAAAAAATAGTTTCATAAAAAAAAATCGTTTTCATTTCTGCCATATGAAACGCCAATTTCATATGTAAGGACCTAATATTAATGGTCAACTATTCCTATTTATATAATTTCTAAGGCACAAGGAATGGAATGGCCATATTAGTACTGTGCTTCTGCACTCTCTTGGACAGTGTGAAACAACACTTGCAATTATTTATCATCACTATCATGCCACTTCCCTTTTGTGTAGGCAGAAAGGATCAAGCGCCACTTACTCCTATCTTTGCATACACTTTTCACTTCCGTCACTGTCATACGATTCCTCGTGCATGCTCTCCTATTCAATGTGCTTAAAACATATGTCCTGGGTAATCTGGTTTATATGATCTTGCCATTTCACCCTTGGATGGTTATGTCTTCAAAAACTATTATTCTCAGCCACATAAGGTAACATACCCTATTTCTGACACCTACCCAATAGCTGACAATTTTATTTTGATGAACGAAAATAAGGAAACCATAGCCAGTACATGTTGCGTGATTATTTATAATTGTATTCTATTATCTATGAATCACTTTTACCATAACTTTTTGTCTACGGTATTTTAAACAAAATGTCAGTTGTTAATTTTCGTTCAGACATAGTGCGTGTTTGTGTTTTCTGTCATTTTGCTTAACATTTTTGTTAAGAAGTAGGTGTCTTGAATTAAAAGGTATGCATCAATATTTTCACACTTACATGTTCATTTTGTTGATAATATTATAAATGAAGTAATGAATTCTGATATTAGATGTTAAATGTTCATATAACCTAAAAATAAAATATTAAAGGGGGTGTCAGGTATCGGGTACGTAGATTTGCTATATTATCTGCTGACACCAATAGCTGACACCCGTATCAGCTATTGGTGTTTTTTTAGAATTTTATTATTAACGGTTAGAGATTCAATATTTATTTTCAGAAAGCATAATTATTGCTATACTCAAAGACACATCTTTATAGACTTATGGGATCCAAATACCTGATAATATGTGTCAGATATTGGATCCTTTATATTTGAAAAAAATATTCATACAACGTAAGTCCCTATTTCTGACACTAAATATATTTGCTGTTTTTTTTTGCATAATAAGGCAAATTACATACAGTACGTACAATTTTCAGAAATGGGAAAACCTAAAACATCACCTAGATATTCTAACGAGGATGTTAAAAAGGCATTGGATGCGATAAAAGATGGCATGCCTATATTAAAAGCGAGCAAAATATTTGGCGTTCCACGAACAACATTGTTATATAAAAAAACCGGGGTCTATCCAGTTGATGGCAGAAAAGGCCCAATAACAAACCTTACTAAAGCAGATAATTTGGTGAAATGGATGTTTCACATTGCCAACTGCGGGTTTCCTCCAACCAAGGATCAGCTTTTAGATTCTGTTCAATCACTGTTAACTCAAGAAAATCGCGTAAACAATTTTGTAAATAACAGACCCGGAAAAAAATGGTACAAATGTTTTATGAAGACATCCAGAAATAGCAGAAAGAATGGCACAAAACTTGATCAAATCTCGTGCGACAGTAACGAAAGATAATATTATACAATGGTTTTCAGAAGTTACAAAATATTTAAAAGACAACGACTATTGGAATATTATGGCAAACCCTGCAAGAGTTTTCAATACGGATGAAACTGCCATGTTCCTTAATCCAAAGGGTAAAAAAGTGTTGGTTAAAAAGGGTGAATCGTTAGTATATAATTATATTGGCAATGATGAAAAGGATTGTTTAACCAGCCTTATAACAGCTAACGCAAACGGAGACCTTGCACCTCCTATGATAATTTACTCTTATGTTAGAATACCATCTAACATAATAACTTCTTATCCAGTTGGTTGGGGCATAAGAAAATCTAATAATGGTTGGATGACAGCGGAGTGTTTTTATGAATACATCACAAATGTGTTTTACCCTTGGCTTCTGGAGAAAAAAATAGAACTTCCCGTTATATTCTTTGCAGACAGGCATAAAAGTCACTTAACTTTGCACTTGAGCGAATTTTGTTCAAAAAAAGGAATCATTTTGATTGCCTTGTATCCGAATGCAACTCACATTTTGCAGCCTATGGATGTTGGCGTTTTTCGCCCATTGAAAAACGCATGGAAAGATGCAGTTCAAAAATGGCGATTTGACAACAATGGACATTTTCTTAAACGTGAAAGTTTTGCTCCATTGTTGAAAACAGTCATAGAGAATGTTTTTAGAAATAGCAAAATTGTCTCAAATGGATTCAAAGCATGCGGATTATATCCCTTTGATTACAGTTTAATTGATTTTAATATTTTTTTTAAAAATCACAAGTTTGAAGATTCACCCACTATAATACCATCAGAAAGTAAAACAAAAAATTATCAAAAACTGTTTTATCTTTTTGAATCAGTAATACCCAATGAAATCCTTGATTCATTCAACAAAAATGATGGCAATACATCATCATCATCGCCCTCAACGCTCCTCTCGGGAGCACAGGGCAGAAACCAGCCTCCTCCATTCAGAGCGTCTCTGTGCCAATTGCGTCACCTCCTCCCACGACACTCCTTGCGCTCTGATATCGTTGTCATAGGAACGGTGTATTGTGAAAGAGGGACGCCCGGGCCTACGGAACCCCTGCGGATGGAAGAACAGTGCTCTTTTTGGCCAACTATCATTGGGCATTCTCAAAACATGTCCCAGCCAGGACCATCGTCTCTCTTGTATTACGGAGATTACAGGTCTCTGCTGGGTGCGCCGGCGCACAGCATCATTTGTAACATGTTCATACCATCTGACATCCAAAATCCATCTAAGACACTTGTTTTCAAAGCTTAGTATCTTCCGCTCTTGAGCCTTGGTTAAGTGCCAAGACTCGCAGCCATATAGAAGGATTGGGATCCACGCATTGAACAAGCGACATTTTGTCCTGATGCTGAGTCCAGACGCCTTCCAAACTTTGTTCATGTTGTTGAAAGCCCCACTAGCTGCCCCTATGCGGATTGGTAAATCCGACCGGAGATCACCCTCTGGCGTTATGGTTGCTCCCAGGTACCTGAATTTGCTAACCTGAGATATTTGGGAATTACCAACCATTAGTGGGGTGTGAGTACTCGTGCATGTACTATTACATATGTACTCCGTTTTACCAGCGTTGATACGAAGGCCAAGGCGCAAGGAATTTTCATAAAGAGCATTAGCGTTGCACTGTAATCCGTCCACAGATGTATCAAAAAGGGCTAGATCATCCGCATATTCAAGATCGTGCAGCACTCCCACAGACGTCTCACTGTTTTCACGCTGTGATAAAGGCATGTAATACAACAAGAAGGCCTCTTGCATGCCGTAATGGAGGGTATGACTGAGGGGACAAACTCTAGGGGACGCCCACGCCGAGAGTACCTGGAGGACCTGCTGGTGGACATGCGCTGCTCATCATATGCAGAATTCAAAAGAACCGCACAAGACAGGGAGGAGTGGAGGAGAAGAATTAAAGAGATAATTGCTGCAAACCAATCCCAGGATTGAAACCAGAGAGAGAGAGAGAGATAAAGGCACACCGCCAGGGCCCAGAATAGATTTTCTGAGCAGGTAGTCCATAATTATGGCAAAGATAAAAGGTGCCAATACACAGCCCTGCCGGATTCCAGTGGTGATCCTGAAGGTGTCAGTTGGACCACTTGATGTTCTGACAGAACATTCAGAGTCCATATGCAGGGCTTTGATCATGGTTACCACCTTGGGCGGGATGCCATACGCGGCCAATATTTTCCATGTGGTTGGTCTGTGGGAGCTGTCAAAAGCTTTTTCGTAGTCAATGAAGCAACATGCAAGCGGTGAGTTGAACTCTTGCGACTGTTGGAGTACACATCTGGCACAGAAAATTGCGTCCGAACAGGACTTGCCAGGCACAAACCCGCATTGTTGCTTTCTCAGAGATGCCAACACTGGTTTTTGAATGCGACTCAATATGATTTGTGAGAGAACTTTACCGGGCACACTAAGTAGTGTGATGCCACGGTAATTTCCGCATTCCAGTGGGTTTCCCTTCTTGAAAAGTGTCACGATGGATCCATTTCTCCATTCTTTCGGGCAGAGCTCCTCATTCCACACCTTGTTAAAGAGATGGTACAGTGGGTGGATAAGCGCATTCATGCCATACTTAAGGAGCTCTGCGTGGATTCCATCCTCACCTGGGGCCTTGTTGTTTTTTAGCCTTTTTACAGCTGCCTCAATCTCCTAATGTGTTGGGGGGGTTTCGGCTATCCCAGATACCTGTGGGATATCTAGGTCGCTATCCTCATTGCCAACATCAAAAGGTGAGGAGGGGTCCAGTCGGTTTAGAATGAACTCAAAGTGTTCTCTACATCTTCCTCTTACTAAGTCAGGGGCAGAGATCAGGTTTCCACTGCTATCATTAATTGAGTCAGCAGTCTATTCTGACCTCTTCCTCCCAACATGCGGGTAATTTCAAAGAGAGTCTTCGAGTCATTCCTGGCCGCGGCAGTTTGTGCAAGCTGTATTTTGGCTTCGACATCACGTCGTCTGTCTTTGCGCACAGAGTGCTTTACCAGGCGGTCTAGCTCTCTGTACGAATTTCTTAGGGCCTCCAGTTTCGTAGGGGACTTTTCAGCATCTCTGAATATCTTGACTTTTTGGCAATCTTGAATATATCCCCAGGACCATAGACATCCATGGTGGTTTGTTCCTCTCTTTGAACCCAATGAACGCAACCGCTGCAGCCTTCACTACTCTCTGGAACTCCTCCCAAGCCGACTCTGAGTCAGTATCGGAAAGATACCGAGAGAGTTCAAATCCTTGGTGCAGCTCAGCCTCATACTTCATGCGAGACCGAATATTCCCCAACCCACAGACGTCAAACACTCGCGGTGCAGCTGGTCTAGCAAATTTATTGAACCTTAGCTTCATGGCTCCGACAAGGAGCTCACTGGATTTTTGAGATTTATATGTGTCAGAAATAGGTGACGAATTGGACATTTGATAATTATTGTTTTTTTCATACTTTGGACTATTCTAGCATTACCATTTGCTCAAATATATTAGATAACTTAATGGTCGAGCTATTTGTGTAACTCTTTTTGAAAAGTATTGAAAAATAAAAAAATTATTAACAAAAAAGTGAGTTTTTTTTCTTAGATTGTCAGGTATTGGGTATGTTACCTTACATTTTCTTTGTCATTCCTTCCACATTCATGCTTTCCACATACACTCTCGACAATTCTATACTCAAATCATGTCATCAGTAATGGATTTTTAGAAATTGGTGAGTCTTCATTGTTTTAATATCTTCATGTTATCTCTCTAAGTATTACCCTATTTTTATAACTATTTTACCTTCTTCAGCTACATCCATATCTAACTTCTATGCATCCACCAGCATAGTGCTGTGTACTGGCTTTTAATCAGAGATGTGTAAAATACTTTCAAAAAAGTATTTAAATACAAAATATAAATACTTTTGAATTTTTGTATTTCAAATACAAAATACTAAATACTTTTTCAAAATGGTATTTAAGTACAAAATACGTATTTTCAAAATACTTTTTTAAAGTACCTACTTATTTAAAATACTTTTTACAAATAGTCGAACAAGGTGTAAGACAGGGGTATTCAATATTTCCACCACTCTTTAACTGTTAGGTATATACAGCGAGCCATTGATGAATTGATTGAAAAAAATAAAAACTGGACAAGAGTATAGGTAAATGGAGAAAGGGTTGACATGATTCGATATAGCATTGCTTGCAGATAATGAAGATGAGTTGAATAAAGCCTTAGGATTCTTAGGAAGAACTGTCAAAATACAACAAAAATAAATAAAGACAAAACAAAATGTATGGTTGTTCGAAGAGATGAGGCGACTGCGAAAATTGTCATAAATGGAGTGAGTATCAAGCAGGTTAGAGAAATTCCTGAACTTGAGCCGCAGAATAAATCAGGATGGATACTCCGAATCTGAAATCGTATGGACTACTGTAACATCATATTATATCCAGGACTGCTCCAGACCCTTCTTGATCGTCTTCAGATGGTTTTTAATGTTGCCTCCGAATCATTTACAGAGAGAATCAGAGCTGCCGAATCACTTCACTACTAAGAAGCCTACACTAGCTGAGAGTCTCAGAGAGAGTTTTGTTTAAACTGTGTCTCACTGTCCACAAGGTAGCACACCACCCATTGAGCTGTTCCGCTGACAAAAAATTGAGGCGAAGACTGTGCTCAGCTTCTAATGCCGTAAACAAACTCGAAGAATTCGATATTGCAAATACCTCTAAATTTGCAGAAAGGAGAACCGGAGTCGCAGTGCCAACTGCCTGGAACAGATTGTCTGCAGACAAAGTTGAAAACGCTACAGTTCAGAAGAAATCACAGCGCCCAAGGAATGATCATGGATCATTAAACGGCGTCATGTATAATTAGTTCAATCATCATTATTATGTGTTTATACATATCTCAAATATGGAGTACTCTCGTAATGGAATCGTTGTATTCGTAATTAAACAAATTGACAAAAAAGCTTGCATATGCGCATTTCAATTAATGGCAGAATTTTGTTTCAAACAAATAAAAAGGTATTTTGTAAAAGTATTTTGTGTAAAATACAAAATACTCAAAAAAAGTATTTCAAATAAAATACAAAATACTTTTTACGAAGAGGTATTTGAAATACAAAATGAAAATACGTATTTTAAGTACTTTTATTTCAAATACGTCACATCTATGCTTTTAATACATTGACGTACATATAAATTCATAGCTATCATCTTTGATAACTTTTTAAGAAATCTATACCATCATTGTATATCTCACAATTGGAGTAGCCAGCTGGCCAATTGCATGTAGCAAACAAGCAAGTCACTCTCTCTCTGTGCCATTGAAAACAAAACATTCGTAATGGATACCTCATCACTGAATTTAAGACATTAAATATTTTATTTGTGATGTTTTATGAATACCTGCCTATTACAGGACGCTCGAAAAGTAACAGGAAAGAGTGAAAGGTATATTGATTGCTGGGACTTGACGAATCATTTAGTATGAGATGTATTATATAAATAAGTTCAAATTATTATATGAGATAAAAGTTAACTAGGTGTCTTCACAGGACAGTTTTGTATCTGGCACACATTTGGTATTATTTATAATTTTTATGACTACACTGTGAAGGTTTCTTTAATTTACACTTAAGTTGTTGTATAAGATCAAATATTTTTAATGATGGCCCAACCTTCATTTGTAAAAGTTCAATAATATCATCTTTAGTGAGTGTTAACATAGCTTTCCCTGTCACTTGAGAGAAATGCACACTATATGGAGCGCATTCATTAATTGAAAGGAACTTTATCACATGCTGAGGCTCCCATGTTTCTGGTTCTACATTGTTCAACTCGCTTGGATCCACAAATATGTTGCCAACGAGACGAGGTATAAGTTTCTCTTCATCGTGCTTAATCTGAAAAACAAATAGAATAATTCTCTTACAGTTGGCACAGACATTCATCTGGACAGAAGATTAACAAATAGGTTCTAAAATATCAAACATATTATTATAGCTTATGTTATGTTAGAACATGTAAGCACACCTTAATAATTAATGCCATAGAATCTTGTTTATGGTAATCTTTGTCTATAAAAACCATTGTAACCTGTACATTTCTCTCTGTCATTCTTCACTTGGTTCTGTGAAATAAACTTGTTCTCTTCGGCTCTACGTGTTTTTAATAAAATCCCGGATTACATTTCCCAGGATAAAGGCTGGCCTATTCAACAACATTAGTAGGATACACTTAGAGGTATGTGGATAGGTCAGCCAGTATAAGTAGTGCAAACAAACCAAAACCATTTTGGTAGTTTCCCAGATGGAACAACCAAAAAGGATATATTATATGATAGATTAGTGTGTTAGATTTTCATATTCTTAAAAATCTTTTGCTATATTACATAAGTATGTGTCCACAGTGTTACAGTATTTCCTGTGAAAATTTCCTATCAATTGTGTAAATTAAAAATAGTAATGATGTAGCTACCTGTACTAGTTGATCATAGTTTGTGTCCATAGCCACAGCAGGAACATGTTCCTCTTGGTCAGCCAGTACACTGCTACTTACATACTTGTTCTCTGATAAGTCACTACAAACAATATTCTCATTGCCACCTGTTTCTGTATCTATATTCAATAATTTATTTATTGTCTCCATTTTATTCTCCGCCTGACAGTGATTCCCGTTGGAAACATCCGAATCTGAAATAAATAATACATAAATAAATCAATATCAACTAAAAGCACTTGCAAATTGGTATTTTACTACACTGACAAATTAACAGAACTTTCAGAATGCTTGAGTACACCTGTTAGTATTACCTATTCTTGACATGTGGAAAGGGTCAGTAAAAGTGACTTTTCTTTTTTTAAATTTAATTTTTATAAAACAATACACAACAAATGAGTACATACCTTTGGAAGATTCATTACCAGGCTTGATAGTTTTTTTCTTACGACCACGTCTGCGAGGTGGAGGAGGAGCTCTAGTGTGGAAGCCATGAACAGGAGGTCCCTCTAACCTGTGGCCCACGGCTCTGCACCATCCCACAGGATATATATCTGTACTCTCACAGTCTAACCACTGATCATATTCATCACCCCATCCATCAAAATGCACCTATTACATAAGTAAAAATTCACATTCAATATAAGCAAACACAAGCTGCACACAGAATAAAATAATACATTGAGACTTACTTTGAGCAGCCTACCAACAACTCTGGAAATTGTAGCAACACAAACGAGACGGGGCTCCATCAGATCCACACATTCCAGCCTCATTCCAGATACAAAACCGTGGGGTGGCGGACCTTTTGGAGGGGGTGGGAGAGGTGCAGCCCACTGCGGTGACTGCCCCAGGGACACTGTCAGTGGAATTCCTCTTTCTGCACAAAACCCAGCAGGAAATATGTAAGGAGAATTTTGGTGATAGCAGAACAAGTCTGACCCTGCCTCATCTGGAGGGTAGCAATCTATTCTAATCATTACATAGCCATGCATCAATACACGCATTACTGTTGCCTGGCAAATAGAAGACAGATTCAAAGGATCTATGGCTTCTATCTTGGTGCCTTCTGTAAAATTGGGCTCGAAATTTATATTGTGTGGATCAGCATTAAGGTAACATTTAAACATATCAGGTGTAGCATCATCACTTTGCACAATACCATTATTCAGTCTTTGTATATAATCCACAGGTGCATCTAATTCATGTCCGACTGAGCGAGCCCAGCCCACTGGATGGATCAAAGGAGAATCTTGGTGACACCAAAATCCACTCACTGCTTCTGGTGTGCTATCATAATAACGAACGTGTAGTCTTTTCTCAACAATGTTGTCAATATACGCCACTTTCACTTGGGATAGTTTGTTTTTGTCAACTACTTCAAGAATATGTCCCAATCTGAAACGCGACTTAAAACTTTCTGCAATCTTGCTATAAAAGTCAGTAGGCAAAGTTCTGGCACCTGTCAGTTGTTTTACCAGGAAACTTTTCCAGTCAGAATATTTATTCTCAATTGATTGTGGAGGAATTAAAGGCTTACCACGAGTGGCGCACCATCCCACAGGATGAACCTCAGAGTTCATTAAGTTGGCCCAAAAATCCTTTGAGTCATCATTACCAAATCCTTCATATCTTAACAGTCCCATATATCCTTTCAATTTTAAGACTGTCGCTACCCAAAAATAATCAGCCAACTTAGTAGAACAATCTCTATTCTTAACCTCCACTTTCATCCCTTCAAAGATATTGTCCCATAAATCTGATAGTGGCGCATGGGGAAATAATTTAACTGGTGCAGCCAAGAAATCACAACGAAATAGTTGTTCATCAGCCCACTGATAGGAAGTGGAAGGAAGATGATGTGAACGTGGAGGTGGATGAGGTAACTCATCCAAAGCTACATGCCATAGGCCAGGCAGTCTGGGAAGTGGCTCTGCAGGCACCATTCCTACCAAGTGCTCGCTACTCTCCATCAACTTGAATCTGTATCCGACTCTACTGCTTCTGCTGACATTCTTACCATCCTCACACCTCCTCATATCCTCTCCCATTTTATCTCCGTATAGACTTGAATATCCCCGGGCACAAGATAAACTGCAGAACTTTCTTTGTCTAGTATAAAATGTATGCTTCACACCAATAGCTCCACACTTTTGACACACACCTAAAATAAACAAAACACAATATTTGTACAATCGCCAAACACTGAAAAAACAAATAAATTTATTTAGATATTTTTTTAAATATTTAATTTTATTTTAGTATTTAATTAAGTATTTAATTTTGAAAAGAAGGTTGGAGAGGTATATGTGTAAGTTTCTAAGTATTGCATTGTCATCTGCATGGCTAGGCAATATAAATCTCAGCCTTTCGTTCAATATAAATACATTTCCAAGTTGTTTATATTAACTTTTTGATTTGTCAAGAGCAAACATGAAAGTTATGTCACATAATTAATTATTTATATACATTTAGTTTATTAATGAATATTGACGTAGGTACCAAAAGCTTCTGATAAAAACACAAGTGAAAGACACAGTGCTATTTATGTTTACATGAGTTATTATCTGAAAGAAAGGGTGTGAGGAAATGCAAATTCTCAAGGACGGCCGCGTCTTGAGTAAGGCTATGTTCACATGGCAAAATTTTGACGCGCGTTTTTGAATTGCGCGTCTAGAAATCCTTATATTTACCATACAACCGTTCACATGAACTTCAACGCGCGCTCATGTGAACGGATGTTAGATAATATAACGGTTTCTAGACGCGCAATTTGAAAACGCGCGTTACATGTGAACTTAGCCTAAGAGAAACCGATGTGCGTGTATGAGAAACTGTATGAATGTGGAGGAAGCGAAGGAAGTGTGTAAAGATAGATTTGTTTGGGGTTCCGTTCTCTCTGCCTAGCCCACTTGGGATACGGCGTGAGGGTATAGTATAGTGTAGTATTTATTCATTGTTTTTGAAGCAAAACATTTCAAATCACCATGATAAAAAAATGTGAAAAGTAATCTAACACTACTGATTTTATGCAATTAGGAAATTTCATATCGGTATCATTTCAGTTATCTTTTGTGTGAGCAGTCAAACTGCATTTTGACCATCATGGATTGGATTTAGAATCATTTTTTGATGTAAATTTAACACATGAAACTACCATGTAAGGCTTAGGAAAGACAATGTCACCTTATTCGGTAGTGCCCCGGACGGGACTTGGATCCGCATCCCAAACCTTGTAGCGAGGAATGTTTTGTCCAATTAAGCTACTGGGTGACTTGCCGAAGGCTCCGGTATTCTTTCTTGTAAATCCCAATGACAGGTTCACGTGAATGTTTTAGTTGTCCAGGGTGCACTACTAGATCAGCCAATTTGTTTGAATTGCTCACAAGTTCCAGAAACTATTTACAAAATTCATTTTTAAGGCAAACTTGCACGCTTATAACTCATTTTTTCAGGGCTTGGATTTTTTTTTATTGAGTGAACGGGAGTTCAGGGGGGGTGTCTCGGGGCCCCTGGATTCATCTGTTGTTCCATAGGGGAATTTACTTTCCTACTTTGACATTGTAAACACTACTTTCGGGGATTAGATTTGTGGACTTTGGTGGATGTGTGTATTTTTATGTGTTTTTACATTTAATTACTTTTTTATACATTTCCACATTTTTTTACATTTTTATGAGTGTTATAGCATTTTAAGCCTTCCTGTATCTTTTTATTTGATAAACTACCTCAAATTTATGTTTATTAGTTTGGTAAGAAAGAGATCTTAATTGGTTTGCTCATTGTTGTTTTTTTTTTAATGTTTGTATTTATTTTTGCAACTGTTTGATTCATACAGAATAAATAAAAAAATAATAATAAAATTAGGCAAAGGCTATTTGTCCGTAATTACATAGAAAAAAGAAAGAAATTATAAAATTTATCTATGGTGAACTTTTCCATAGAGAAATTGCAAAATTTGTTTATGGTTAACTATTACACACTTTTTTTAATAAAAGTCGGTATAAGTACCCGACACTTTTTTGAAAGAGGTATTTTGAGAAAATACTCTAAAAGAAAACCGTGGAGTTTTGAAACACATTAAATTCCTATACCATTTTGAAAATTTAGCGACGAGGGGGGAGAGGGGGGGGGTAGAGTATTTTAGGTTAAGAAGTTAAGTTATCAAATGTTCCATATTTGGAGTATATTGTTGTGCGGCCCGGTAGGAAATCTCATTCTGAAATTTGGCCCGGCTGCTGAAAAGGTTGGCCACCCATGTTCTAATCGATTTATCACACTTTATCAGGTTATGGAAATTACTTTGTTCTTACACAAAATATACGAGCTTAATACTCTTTATACGGGAACATACCTATAAAACATGAAATATACAAGATGACAAATGTTTAAATGATATTGCACTATTCAAGCATTGAAAGTTTGCTTTCTCATAAATCAAACTAACCGAAAACGTAATAAGAAATGTCATCGGGCATTACGACTGCCAATCAGTGTGACCAGATTTTATTTTTAAAAACTACTAAATGGGGAAGTCAAAAACTACTAAATGGTATAGGAATTTGAAGTATTTCAAGAACTCCTCGGTTTTGTTAAACAATATTTTAAAATAGTACCTTTTTACCGGGTATTTGTACCGACTGTTGTTACTTTTCGGATACTTTCATACCGACTACTGAAAAAAAGTTACTCGCTTAAATTTCTACCTTCCCCGTCGCCGAATTTTCAAAATGGTATAGGAATTTGAAGTATTTCAAAAACTCCTCGGTTTTCTTCAACAATATTTTCTCGCAGTACCTTTTTCTAAAATGTGTCCGGAATTTGTACCGACAATTATTTTCGATCAGTAAGTATCGGGTACTTTTCCCAAGTACCCGATAATTTGCCGACTAAATACAAAAACTGCCAAAAATCTACTAAAAACTACTAAACATTCTTGTAAATGCCTCAAAAACTACCAAAAAAGTAGGAAACTACCAAATCTGGTCACACTGCTGCCAATATTGACAGACGTCAAAACAGCATGGCTTTGTTTATCTTTACATAAAATTCCTTACGAATAGCCATGGAATTGACAGACGTCAAAACCATGCCGTTTTGTTTACATAATTTACTGTAAAATACTTCAAGGTCAAAAACTGTCATTATTTGACAGTGACAGTAATTTCTGTTACTGACGAATAGCCGATGCGATAAAATTAATGTATTACAGAAAACTGTTTTACTTCCACTTCACTTCATTTAAATGTCAGAACGTTTTCGAACATTAACTGTTCATTATCGATGAAAATGCAATACAGTATTGCATTGTCATCGATAATGAAAAGTTAATGTTCGAAAATGTTCTGACATTTAAATAAAGTGAAGTGGAAGTAAAACAGTTTTCTGTAATACATTAATTTTATTATTTTATAAAATGACGTTCCACAAAGTTTCTCTCAAAAATTTCGAAAATTTAAAAAAAAAAGTATTATTCTGAGATACCTAGTATGGGTACCCCATGTTGGATACTACCAAGTATAGTTAGACAGAATTGTACCTATCATAAACTCTCTAGGTATGATTCCAGAAATATCTATTTTATATTTTACTATCATTTTTTGGTTTGCATCATTGCTACTAGCTTTGATGTGAACCTAGATGTTGCTAGTGTCACTGAACTATTTTCTCACTGCGAGAATGAGTTGACAGCAGTGGCGTGCCTTCCATACATGCAAAAAAGCAACGCATGCCTAGGGAATAAATATATAATTTACGAGAGAAAGTATCTAAAAAAACGACAAAGTTTAAATTGGTTTGAATCTTCCGCTAAACGTTAGCTAATCTATTGCAAACTTCAGGTCAATTGCTAACATAGTGACCTCTAAATGTACCTATAAACGGTAAACCTTGATTCAAATCTCACGCTACACGTTAGCAAACCTTTTGCAAACTTCACTTCAATGGTTACAATACGGATAAATTCGTATGACTCCAGAAAATAGTTCTGTCCTATTTCCACCTCTTTGCATCATATGTAGCTTTTATGTTATCTGTCACACGTAGGGAAAGTACGTTAAAAGTATTTGTGTTGTGCACAAATATTATTAACGTACTTAATACAAGTGCTTAATACTAATGTATATATCGTCGGTTTACAATGACAATCCACTAACTCCACAAAAGTATATTCAGAGATAATTGAAATATAAAGTTTGATCTTCTATAAAAACTGAACCACAGGGAAATTCTAAGAAATAATTACTACATATAGAAGAACTAACAGTTTTCTAAATGTGAATTATAGAATAATATATTATATTTTAATTTAATAATAATAATTTTTAAGTTTAAAACACCTCAGTCACCATAAAATGGATTTAGTGGTTTTTCTCTGACCAAGATAGTAAGAAAACGGGTACATATTTCAAAGAGTTTACTTGTGTATAAAATAACGAAGGCAGTTATTTCTGAGGCATGTTAAAAAAAATAATGCAAAATAAAATTGGACTATCAGTCATGTCTTTAGACATTAAAAATGAAGATTGTCTTATTAAAAAAATTAAAAAATAATATTGTTGTTCTTCACATTTACTCATACTATCGTCAACCGCAGCTTTCGGCATACAATCAATTGCCGAAGAAGAGTTTGGAATAATTATTATACCAGCTATGGTATTCTTTGGGTATAACATTAGTTCTGCAAAGTTCCATGAGATCTTTCTTTTTAGTGGCACTTATTAGTAGAACTCTTGTGTACATTTTATTAATTTGTTTGGGAAGAGAAGGATCACTATTACCGACAATTGTGTTAAATCTAGCGTATTGCTAAATTTCAATTCTGTTACATCGTATGTGAAACTTTTTTGTTTCACTATCTAATTGATCTAGTAATTTTAAATATGGACATCCAGTCTTAAGTGGTATAAACTGGCTCAAATTTCTTAGCCTTTTCAATGCTGCTGTGCATGAAATCTACGTCCATGTACAAATGTCCACTTTCCAAAAAAGTTCTGTCCAATCGTATAAACATGTGGTGATGTTTACACTATATACCATAACGCAATCTTAAGGGTAGCTCTTTGAACTTGGACTAGTGGAGAATCCGTGGTGTGTTTGTGGGACGGGTGCACAGAGTGCGGAGCATATCCTCCGGGAGTGCCCCGAGGTAATGGATGTTGGGGCATTTTTGGAATTTGTGGGATTTGTTTGATGGATGGTTTCTCGGTGGGATCTCCTGCATTAGCCGGGTTTACCTCCGACTGAGGTAGGAGTGCTCTAGGATTGATTGTTGCCCATTGAGGCGGGGTCTGTTAGGCTAATTCGTTATTTGTTGTGTTTCGTCCTGTCTCTCTCGGTGGAGAGTAGATATGGGTGGGTACAGGAATACCTGTTGGGAGGGAAATGTCTTTACAATACGCTGGTAACGGCGTTTCACGAGTCTCACCTTATGAAAGCCCAATAACAAGGCTCTGGACACCTTACTTTGGCCTCTGGCTCTAAATTAAGCACTATATTTATTGATAGTTATTATGCTTCATTGTTATTTGTTTGGGTCTTTTGTTGGTCATTTTAGTTTATCATTAAATATTTATCTATTGTTTATGATTGAATTTCATCCTCCTGAGAGGAGCATCGAAGACGTAAATGTAGCATAAAAGATTCCCACGAGGCGGTATTGACCGGCCACCCTCTCAGGCTGCCCATCAGGGCCCGCCCATGAGGACAAAAGTTTAGCTTAGAAGAGCGGATAGATAGAAGTCCCCCGACTTCTGAGATATCCGGGTATGGGAGGGAGTCACCAAATGTTATATACCATAAAAGTGCAGCAACATTTTTATTGCGGCTCTGGCCACCACATGTATCAGAAAAAAAATTATACCTCTGTGACATGGAGTGGTAAAGTGTTAATGTATCGGAGCAAACAAGTTCCTATATCACAGCTGCTTAGTTTCCCGTTTAATTCTGTCCAACAAAAAGCAGTACGCAGCATTTGGTGGTGCAGACTCATAAATGGTGAGGTTATATAGACATATTTTTCGGCTATAATACATTGGACTTACACCAGATGATGGTATTTGAAGGACAACATTCCACTAAAGGCATTTAGTGGATTTTCTCTGTAGCGAAATTGTAATATTTTTCATAAAGAATCTACTAAAAATCCACTTAAGTACTTTAGTGGTTTTTCTTTGTTGTCAAACAGCACATTTTGGAGTTAGTTATTTCTTGGTATGGACATAGTTCAAAAATGGTAGCTTATAGGAGGAGGTGGATTTTCTCTGTAGATAGAACATGTTTTTTTTTCGATACCTTCATATTTAACTCCATTTCACCCAAAATTGGAGTTAGTGGATTTTCATTGTATACCGACGATATATGCAAGTGTAGTGGTACAATACATTTGCACGCCAGATTCAATGCATCTAGGGAAGGTTTGTATGTGTTAGTGCAAAAGACAATAATATTATGTGTATTATTGGCTTCGGTCGAGTAATTTTTAATAATTACCTTTAATGAATTGAGGTTGTGTTTTGCGTAAATTAATCCAATACCGGTTAAATGAAGTGTGTTTATTGAGATACCACTTCATGTTAATGCGATATGATTTAAGAGTTCAATTTCATTCAATTTCGATTCGATTTCCCCGAAACTTAAGTTTGTCTAAAATTAAGTTTAATATTATTTTTCAATAAACATTATGACTCAATATTTACTATAGGTTTGTTCGGTATATAATTTTATGATTATAATTATGATAACATTCCGCTTTATTTCATATAAATACTGTAACAGTCTCTAGATATTATTCTTTAATCCACATACCTACTTCTAAATATTCGTAATTATAAGTTCAAAATGACACACTTGAGTGGGTGTAAATGTGTGTTATGTAAATTTAACCTGTCCGTGAGTGAATAAAGAAAAAATAAAAGTGTATGGCAGAGTGAATTAATTCAACTTTCACTTTTTGAATATTTTTTTATTGCATGTTATAGAAAATGATCCCTAGAATAAATGTTTATAAGGAACCAACTCTCAAAAATTAATAATAACGGAGTTATACAACAAAAACAATTTTGATACGTCATGTCTGCTCCGGTATTGTCAACAATGGGTTCAACATAGGAATATTTATTATTATTAAAAATATTTATTTTTATTTGTTTTTAACAAAAACTTATGTAGGTACTAAAAACTAATTAAATTGTCCAGAATTAGCACAAAAAGTAAAAAAAATCACAAAACACTCCATAAAATAACACCCATAGCGCACGAACGCACGCAGCAAAATGGTTTGCAACCGCGAGTGACGGCTAGGTATTTCAAGCGGCGGTCACGTGACATTTTGTACAGGCGATAAATAAGGTCTAAACACGCCTATTTTTGATTTTTTTCCTTGTGATTGGTAAAGTACATCCGACAGATTGGACCAATGATGAAATTGACGAATTTGGCGGGAATACCTAAATATTACTGGATCAAACGCACCGGTGCGTGCGTACTCCAGATCCCATAATATTTCTTGCACGCACCGGTGCGTTGGTACTCCTTTACAGGTTAAAGAATATCTTTGTATTGCACTGTAAAAAAATATCATTACCTGTTTTATTTTTTTTTAAATCTACTTGTTTCAAGATAGGTAAGGTATTAAGTACAATAATTAGCTCGATGTCGGGTTCCTTGCCTTAAGAAAAGAATTAAATTATATTTAGAATAGCTTTATCACTTAAGTATTTTGAGTTATTTGTTGCTGAAAATGTTTAATATTATCGATTATATTTAATAAATATATTTCATATTTGAGTTTTTGTTTCTTCACTAAGACTGGGGACTATCGCCCTTTATCGCTTTATTTTGGGAGTTCCGAGTTGGTATAGGGTAGCCTCCCCACTTAGAGTGATCCTGCATCAATTGAAACACCTTTTTCATCCTTTAATATTTCTTTTGTTCAAATGTTGTTGTCATTAAAATGGTTTATTGTAAAAGAGGTCATCCAGACTATCTGGATTATTGTGGACAGAAAAATAGTTAAGTTTTTGGCCAACAATACTTGTTTTCTAATATATTATAATAAATTCTACCTACACAAACCGCGTGATATTTATCTTTTTCAAATGTTGGTGTCATTAAAACGGTATATTGTAAAAAAGGCTACTATACACAAACAGCATGCCCAATACAAAAAGTCTAGTCCCGCCACTGGTTGACAGGTATGTTTACTGATGTATTTTTACAATTAACCATTAGTATGAGGTTATGTATATAAATTTTATTATTATTATTAACCCTCTGCAACTAGGTGGCTTTTTAGTTATTATTCTGCTGAGGAGTGGTCTGACAGACACTCATTTTAAGTTCCATTATTTCCATTATTTAAAAAAAAAAAAATATTTTTTTAGTTTTTTGTGAGTTTTTGACATATATGCTAACACTATTTGAAAAAATATGGTTTAAAAAAAAACAGATATTAGAAATAACAAGAAATTTATATAATATATGCTAATAAAAAATCACCATTTTTTTAAGAACAATTTATATAAAATAATAAAATGAAGAAAACACATGAAATAAAAATAAAAAGTAAAAATTTGTTTTCTATTAGCTTTTATTAAAATGTAAAAAAATAATTAAAAAAATCGTTAGAGCGGTTTCTCTAAAAATCGGCTTCAAAGTGCGTCCTCTCAGTCCTGGCAAATTTGAGCCGAGCATTGTAGGCAGACATGTTTTTTGCATGCATGTGGGCTTCCAACCCCAGCCTATAGACCATTAAAGGATGACGTCACAGAAAAATCATTGAGGGGCATCAGGCATCCCAACACAACAGACGATTACAGTGTAATATTAGGTGGAACGCCTACAGAATACCTAATAATCAAAAAAACTGTCAGTGTCGATTTTGTTATTATTTTGTCGTCTGACTTTCTTTTTTTTCTCTTATGGCATAACATCCTACAAGGATGATTTGCGCAATCTGACTGTTTGCCCCCCAAGCAAAAGCAAATCCATAGACGAGACCACGTGACCTTTAATGGTCTATAGGTGGTGAGAGGAGCGAGGCGGCGGGAGTGGGGAGAACGCTGGCCGTTGGTCGGCAGTTGATTAGTCGACCCTGAGTAGAGAAGACGTGCTAAGAGTAGTTGCTTAAGTTGAGATTGTTTATTAATTGAGTTTTGCCGATGTTAAAGTTTAAATAGAGGAATTAATAGTAAAATAACACTGTCTTTTCATTTATGAATCCCACAAATCTGGGGGCTCATCCGGGATACGAAAATTCAGTGTTAAACGAGAAGACGCGCCACGTGTTATTATAACGTATTTTGTGTTGACATGTTGACTAAAATTTGTGTCGTGTGACGAAAGAGACGTTTTTTTTATAAACAGTGACAGTGAAATTAGCAATTTGTGACGACAGAGACGTTTTTTTTATAGATAGAGACTATTTTCTTTGTGAAACTTGTGTTTTGTAACGACAGACTTTTTTTTATAGATAGAGACTATTTTCTTCGTGAAATTTGTGTTGTGTGACGACAGAGACGTTATTTTTATAGATAGAGACTATTTGCTACGTGAAATTTGTGTTTTGTGACGACAGAGACGTTTTTTTATAAACAGTGACTATTTTCTACGCGAAGTTTGTGTTCCAAGGCGACCGCGTGACCGGAAGTGACGCCGATAGTTGCGACGCACCTGAATTTTGACCGTTGCCGCCTGTCTAGACAACGACCATAGCCGCCTGTCTAGACATTAACCGTAGCCGCCAATCGAGACATCGACCGGACGTTCATCAAGATGCCGAGAGCCGCTGCAAGGGGTACAGACCCTGAGGACAACGCAAATGGAGCGGGGGATGCCGTGAAATTCTCTTTTCGGGATGTGGAGGATTCTTTGAGGGTGTTTACTGGCGACGACGACCTCACTATAGAAGAATGGATCGCCGATTTCGAAGATGTGGCCGAGATGGCCCAATGGCAGACCATCGAGAAGGTCATATATGGAAAGAGGCTAATTAAAGGAACAGCCCAGCTTTTCCTAAAATCGGAAGGGAAGACCCGTAGTTGGGACGAGTTGAAGACGTTACTCCAGAGTGAGTTTGCACCAAAAATAAACAGTGCGACGATTCACAGACGCCTGGCGACCACACACAAGACGAAAAGCGAGACGTATCTGCAGTATTATTACCGCATGAAGGGCGTTGCAGCATCTGGAAACATTGACGACGCTGCCCTGATGGAATATATAATCGATGGAATACCAGATACAGAGGCAAATAAGGCAATAATCTACGGAGCCGAAGATCTAAAAACATTCCGGAAGAACCTTGAATTGTATTCATCAATGAAAGAAAAGGAGGCTAAGGCGTCGGGAAGCAAGACCAGACCACCTGCTAGTGGAGCAAGAGAAGACCGAGTGAGGTGCTACAACTGCGGAGGAATGGGTCACCAGTCGGCAGAGTGCAGGTATAAAGAGAAAGGTGTCAGATGATTCGCCTGCAATGAGTTTGGCCACATAGCGGCAAAGTGCACTAAGTCCAGCGGGGAGAAGAAGACGCTAAAAGCCACAATCTTGAACAGCGATTCTGGCCTGTATAAAGAAATAATAGTGGGGGGTGAAAAGGTTCGGGCTTTTATTGACACCGGGAGTGACCTCAACCTTGTCACCATGTCCCAAGTCTTAAAGATGAATGAAGTAAAGTTCGTGGATGACAATACAGAACTGCGAGGGTTAGCAGATAAAAGAGTGTGTACCATAGGGAGATTTGAGACGATAGTGGAGATGGACGGTACACAGTTCCCCACTACATTCCATATTGTAAATGATGCAGTTCTGTCCATGAGTGTACTGTTGGGCAGAGTCATCCTACAGAGAGTTAATCTCATCGTGACGATGGATGGTGTCCAAGCCACGGAGAATACTACAGAAGAGGTGGTCAAAGGCTTGTACCTCATTGATGTGGGTCAGAGGGCATATGAGGATCAAGTTAATAGTCCCATCGTAAAGCACCAAGGTGAGCCTGCAGAAAAGGAGTCGAGCAGTGTGACTACAAAGATCTTGCTCACTGACGAAGCGCCTGTATACCAATCGCCCAGGGGACTAGCTCCACCGGAAAAGGAAATAGTCAATGATCAAATAAGCATAGATGACCCCAAGGAGTGGTACAAACACACTTCCAAGATACAGAGATGTCTTAATGCTACCTGGCAGAGAAGTGTTAGAACCACACCTTCTAAGTTGCTGACTGGTGTATCACTGCGGGACAAGAATGATTTAAGAGTACAGGAACTAATCAATGCCGAGAGAGTCGCCCAGTTTGAGGAAGGGCGATCCGACCTGCGCATCCATGCTAAGGAAAATATTGCTAAGCTGCAAGCTGAGAATATCACAAACTACAATAGAAGACGGAAACCAGGGCGACGATACAAGGTGGGCAATCTGGTGGCCATCAAACGCACCCAATTTGGGGCTGGGCTCAAGCTATACCCAAAATTTCTTGGCCCCTACAAGGTAATCAAAGTTAAAGCCCATGACAGATACGATGTACGAAGAGTGGGTGGGAGTGAAGGCTCACAAGTGACATCAGCCTCAGCCAATCACATGAAGCCTTGGACGGAGATCACTGATTATGAGTCATCCGAGGCGGAAGACTTTCAGGAGAGCCGAGATGTGGGCTTCCAACCCCAGCCTATAGGTGGTGAGAGGAGCGAGGCGGCGGGAGTGGGGAGAACGCTGGCCGTTGGTCGGCAGTTGATTAGTCGACCCTGAGTAGAGAAGACGTGCTAAGAGTAGTTGCTTAAGTTGAGATTGTTTATTAATTGAGTTTTGCCGATGTTAAAGTTTAAATAGAGGAATTAATAGTAAAATAACACTGTCTTTTCATTTATGAATCCCACATGCATAACGGGTTAAATTTGTCTTCCTTTCAATGAAATTGCACTCTTTAATCTTTTTTTCAATTCGCTTGCAAAAAATCTGCACAATTATCTTTCACACGATGTCCCAGGTTCGTTTTGTTCAGGGGCAGTTGGCAAATCTCGTCCTAAGACATGATTGCGCAATTCTCTTGGGAATTTTTCATTATACACCTGCTGTGTCATAATAGGAAGATCAAGTTCCCTAGCAAGGCCTTAAATGAAATCTGCTCTCCCTTTATTGAAAAAAAAAAAGTTTTATTGAAGTGATGTTAGGTAGACTCTATGAATTTACTGAGCTGAGGTATGTGAGACACTATGAAAATATAAATATATTACTGACGTTAGGTCTAATAGACCCATCATTTATTACTGACGTTAGGTATGACAGACACCCATCAGCTATAGATCCACACATGTACTCACGACGGTCGTCGTTACTGTACTGATGACTAAAGGAACATAAATTAGGAAGCTACTGAGCGAAACGGAAAGATAGGACTCGAAATGGCAACGTTGTTACATAAAAAAGATTTCGCGGTGTCTGACAGACCTCACGTCAGTAATGCAGAGGGTTAAAGATATCAAGCAGGCAGCTAGAGCTGATGTGCTTGATATCCACACTATTAATGTCACTCTACACTGTCAAGCCCGTTCTTGAACAAATTAGTGTTCCTTGCAACGACCAATGCAGCAGGCAACCTATTCCACTCATCCACAACTCGGTTTATGAGGAAATGTGTTTGAGGGTTCCGAGTGAATCTATCCTTTACCAGTTTCAGGTTGTGTCCTCGCAAGTTTCTGGCTTTTGTGGAACATGTTCTTCAGCTCTGAACAGCCATAATGATTGTTAAATATTTTATAGACCTCAATCAGATCACCTCTCAATCTCCTTTCCCTAAGATTTGTGAGACCCAGTCTCTCAAGGCGATCCTCGTATGTCACGTTTCTGAGCCCCACTCCCATCTTGGTGAAACATCTCTCCACTCTCCCCAGATTTAACACATGAAACTACCATATAAGGCTTAGAAAAGATAACGTCACCTTATTTGGTAGTGCCTCGGACGGGACTTGAACCCGCATCCCTAACCTTGTCGCGAGGAGTGCTTTGTCCAATTAAGCTACCGGGCTTATTTTTTTATGTTAAAACTGGGAGCACTAATTTATTTATGGCTATAATGAACATATATCGGCATGACAGTTAAAGAGCCTTTTCGCCTAGACATGTTAACAACAATACAAAATCATTACACACACACCTTGCACAGTGCGAAAAATACCCTGATCATAATGCTCACCATGCACCATAGAATATATTATATTAAAACTATGCACGTGGTGCGTGACATCAGTAGATACTAGTGTCGGGGGTACTATGCATGCATATCGGATTGTACGAGTACAATAGGGTGTTTCATTTTTCCAAAGATGTGATTTTCATATGTATTCGCTTACGCCCCGAGTCTCAGTGATGTAAAAGATATATATGCCAAATTTCAAGAAGATTGGATAATATTTAGGGGTGGCACACTTTGACCACTTTTATCTCGAACTAGTGAAATTTCTATTACTGAAGTTCTTTGTAGGCGGGCGGCGCAAAACATACAACGGGAGCGGAGCATTGATACACCGCAGATATTGAGAAAACTGTTTTGCTCTTGAATTTAATTATTCTGATGATGGTATTAGTGTCATTTTAGTTGGCCACACAAGGTATAAAGTAAACAAAGAATACAAAAATCGGATTGAAGAGAAATTGAGGAAGACGGATAAAGTTAATATCAAACGGCAGATTTGGAAGGGTGATCTCGTCGAGTTATTTGATATTTAGCGGCAAAATGTGATGGACATGACTAGCGCACCTCAAGAAGATAAAGAATTTCTAAGGTCACAAAGAGAAGATCGTATGAGTTCATCAATGAGTACAGTAGACAAGATTTTTGCCTCGAAAATAAGAATCTATGGCTGAAAAGAATAAAACAGTTATACTGGAATACTTATCTCCATCGTCATCAGCACCTAGTGACGAAGAGGCAGAGTTTTTGCCTTCAGCAGCTGTTTGACAAGCTAGTTCATCATTTAGAGCAACTGCAAAGAGCCTTGGCAACAATGTCTCGAAAATTTACATATCTCCAACTACAGTTTACCGAGCTCGGGCGATCAATATAAGTAATACGGTGAAGAAAATCGAAAAATCGCTTTTTGAAAATCCCCCACATTTGGGTCTTACGCTGGGACAGTAAACTGTTGCCGTCAGTTGGCCGAGGGTGTGTCGAAACTCTGGAAGATAGGGTTGCAGTGACTGACTATTTTCTAAACAGTTGAATACTTCTCAAAAAGAATTGAAAGGAATAAAACGGGTTGCAAATTTTGTCAGCCTCATATACGTTCGCTTTTGGCACGAGGCATTGTGATTCGATGGGCTCTAAAAAATGATTTGGATATACTTCAGCTTCTGAGCAGATATCAAAAGAAGTGCTCTCGCAGTTGCTAAGAGACACCTTTGGTATCTGTCAGAAAGGAAAATATTATTTAAAATTAAGAAACCAAATATGCAAATAAAAAGTCACTGAAACGATTAGAAAGTAAAAACTTTGTTTTAGGGAAAAGACCTAAGCCATTTCGTTAGAAATAAAACGAAGGTGTTCTTTAATTGTTTGGGATCCACGGCATGACAGAATTTTATTTATTTACTTATTTAATACAATATACGGCAATTGCCTTTACAAGTATACAGATAAACTTTCCAATCCATAAAAATATAAAAACAATACAAAAATACAAAAACAATATAAAAACATGAAAAAAAAACAGACAAAACATTCTCCAGTTAAAGTCAAAAAGTAAAAATTAAAATTTAAATACAAAACACAATAAATTCATTAAAAGACAAATTCCAGTCACTAGTCATGATAAAAACAAAAAATAATGATAATAATTTTAAAATAATTCTAAAACTGCACAAAAATACATGGGAAAATCTACTAGGTCTGGTCTGAAAGAAGTGATTCGATTAACTTAAACTTATATACTAACAGAGATGTGCCAAATACGTCTACAACATTCGCATTTTTGTTTCCAAGACGCTGCAATCTGTTGACAGACAAGTTATAATCATAAGAAGTGTTGGAACTATTACAATAAAAAGGTAAAGCCTGTCGAGTAGCCCTTATGGGAACATGAAAATTTAGCTTCAACAATATATCTGGACAATCAAGATTCCCGTGAATTATTTTGTGTAACAAAATCAAATAACAAAGTACTCTTCTCTCAGTCAGCCCCAACAGACTCAAATGGTTCAATATTGAACTGTAACACATCTCCTCCATAGGGATACCCAATCTATAATTTATATGTCTAAGAAATCTATGCTCCACCCTGCTCAAATTAGTTTTATGAATCTCAAAACAAGGACTCCAAACAGATGAGTTGTATTCCAAAATACTGCGTATGAGAGATTATATACAGACAGGGGCAGAGAGTTGTGTGAGAATGATCTTATCCATATTACAAAATAAAGCCTTAATGTAATGAGCGAGTATGTGTAGTCATATTATAATTTGTGTTGTTTATTCTTAATTATTAAATTATCTTATTTTTTATACTTTAAATTCTTTATTATGTTATTTTGTTTTATTATTCTTTTGATTAATTTATAGTTATTGTGTTGTAAAATGTAAAAAAATTTTAGTATTGCCCCAGAACAGATTTCGATCTAGTGGGGCATTATATTCCAATATGATTTTTACTGTTATTTAAAAATGTAAAATTTTGGAAATAAATAAATAAAATAAAAAAAATATAGAGAATTTTCAGAGTAAATATGTCAGAGAATGGTCTACAAGTTCGGATAACAAATCCCAACATCCTCATGGCTCTACCACATATGGAATTAATGTGATTAACAAAACTCAGTCTACAGTCCAGTATAACACCCAGGTCTCTAATCTCATCAACCCTCTGCAACTTTAAATCATCTATTGAATATTCAAATTCAATAGGATGCTTTATGCGGTAAAAATGCATTACCTGACATTTTTTAGAGTTCAGGACTAATTTATTGACAGTGCACCACTCACTTAACCTATTGAGATTATCTTGTAAAACATGACAATCATCAATAGTACTCACTGCTTTGTAAATCTTAATATCATCAGCATATATGAGAATTTCCACATCAGTGAACACATCCACAACATCATTTATAAAGAGAATGAATAAGGTAGGTCCCAGGTGCGATCCTTGGGGAACTCCGCTAAGAGCTTCGAAGGAGTATGACACAGAATCCCCAATTCTAACAGCCAGTCTTCGATTAGTCAAATAATTGATAAACCAAGTTAACAGCGACCCAGCAACCCCTATGCCACGTAATTTATCCAACAGGATACCATGATCAACCCTGTCAAAAGCCTTACTAAAGTCAGTATAAATTGAGTCAACCTGTGCCTTGTTTGTCATCGTGTTAAGAATAAAATTTTCGTAAACCATAAGGTTTGACAAGGTCGATCTCGATGGCATGAATCCATGCTGAGAGTCACTAATAACACTATTTAATGTCGGCGACAACTTTGAGAGTATTATTTTCTCAAAAATCTTAGGAACAGCTGACTGTATGCAAATTGGTCTGTAATTAGTTACATCTTGCCTACACCCAGACTTATAAACGGGTATTAAATAACTATCTTTCCAACAGTCCGGATACAAACCAGTTGCCAAAGACCTGTTAAAAATTACATACAACGGATATGACAAACTATGTAAACATTTTTTCAGGAATACCGGGGAGATGCCATCAGGCCCACCACTAGACTTAGACTTTAAGTTCCTTATACAATCAACAATATCCCTAATCTCAATACTTACAGAAAACAGTTGCAGGTTGATCGGAGATACGAAATCAGTATCACCCAACGATGAAGAAGGTCGATCATACACAGTCCCAAAGAAATCCGCAAAGAGATTAGCCATATCAATAGGTGCGTCAGCAGACTTGTCATTGAACTGCACACAACTAGGCATTCCACTGTCATCAGACTTCAGAGAGTTTGTGAACTTAAAAATATGCTTAGTATTAGTACGAACTGTATTCTCAACCTCACAAATGAATTTTCTGTAACAAAGTGCTGTAAGATTTTTACACTCTCTGCGCAACGTCCGAAAGGACTCATAATCGCCTTGATTTCCTGACATTTTATAAAGCTTATGAATAGTTTTCTTCTCTGAGATTTTTTTCTTTAGATCACTACTAAACCACACAGGATAGTTCGACTGATAGCAAACTTTAAATGGAATGTGTTCAGAAATAATTTCATTAATTTTGCCATAAAACAAATCAACATTTTCATTAAGTGACGATTCCTCCAAAAACGACCAATCAATATTATAAATTAACCGATTAATCTCCCTGAAGTCAGCCTTGTCATAACAAAGATATTTTCGACATTGCTTCACAACAGGCACGTGCAGATTCTCAATGACAATACTTAATGGTGGATGATGAGTATCAACAGAGACAACCGGCTCACAAGATTCACCCACTTTTACACTCAAGTCAGCAGCCAACACAAGATCAAGTATTCTATCATTATTATTCTTCACGAAGTTTTTCTGGGACATGTTCAAAAAGTTGATTCCCTCCAATAGTGAACTCTCTACCTCAGAGAATGTACCTGCAGGACTGACCACGTCCTCTGAATCCTCTTGGCACCAAATGAGGTTAGGTAGATTATAATCTCCAGTAATGAGCAATGGTACCTCCGGGTACAGAGTTCTTAGGTATTCCATCACTTACTGTACTGACAGTTGATGAAGGTGGAATATAAACAGACCCAAAAATAAATCGTTTCCTTCCGACTTTCACCATGACAAAAATGTGTTCGACATCATCGTGTTTCAAAATAAGCTGCTTTGCTGGATATTCTCGTCTCACTGCAATCAGAACTCCGCCTCCTCTTATCTTATTACTAGTGATAGAGGATCTATCTTTCCGAAACACATTATAAGACGACATACCCAATTCTGAAGTGTTGATATTAGGATGCAGCCAAGTCTCAGTCAACATCACCACATCATACGTCACAGATGCTACATTTAATGCAAACAGTTGTAGCTTTGAACAAATACCTCTGACATTTTGATATAGTAAGTTTAAACAGGTGTTTTGTTTATTCAGTTTTTTTGAAATTTCCTTGCAATAATTGGCTTCCCTGCAGTGTATTTTATAAAAAGGTCCAACTCTCCATTCTTAGAATACTGCAACCATTCTCTAAAAAGCCACGTGAATGCTCTGAAGGTGGTCAATGATAGCGCAGAAAAGGGAATTGCTCTAATAAAAAAGTTGAACGAATCAGTCAGGGACGAACAACAAAAACAATTCTTGCTGAGTGTATGTATGGGTTAGTTGGAAGATATCGCGCTTCTGCGATAAACTCGCCCATTGCACAAAATTTATTTCTCAAGTTGAAATTGTTTATTTTCTCCTTGTATACTATTTTTGTGCAATAAAGATTTTTATTAGTATTATATATGTATGTTGGATGATTTATTCGGCGCCGTTTAATGGAGAATCCATCTCAAGGGCGGACGAGCATCACAGAAAGGCTGTCGCCAAACAAACAAAACAAAGGATTGCATAATTTATTGTTGATTGATATCATTTTAAGTTTATGATTTATAGTTTTCCCAATAAATGTAATTAACAATGAAAAATCGATTTTTTTGCTTACTTTTATAAAAGTGGTCAAAGTGTGCCACCTCTAAATATTATCCAATTTTCTTGAAATTTGGCATATATTTCTTTTACATCACTGAGACTCGGGGCGTAAGCGAATATTGCAAAAAAATTGCATTTTATTTTTTGCCTTATAAAATGAAACACCCTAGAGTACACTCATACAACCACAGACATAACTTACATCTCGTCACTGGTATGCATACACATACACTACGCTCGCACAAAGTACTGGGTGTTGCGAAATAACACAACAGGTTACAAACATAAATTCTCAAAAATTACAAAAATAAATCAATAACGAGGGGGACAAAACAATAGATGACTACGAGATCAGCCATATGAGTCAGGTACATAAAAATTGAATTTCTAAGAATTTGAGAATTATTATTTATACCTACTAGCAGTTTGTAAAAATGTCTACATACTTATATATTCTTATAGCAGTTTTTAGAGTGTTGAGTACCCAGGCACCCTATTACGAAAGATGAGGGAAAAAGATATCTTCCGTATGCTCAGAAGTACTGATGTCTCAAAAACTTCTTTTGCACTTTCTCTATTAAGATTGTATAAATACTCTCAACCGGACACCAAATAATTGAGCTAGATTCTAACATACTTCATACGAGTGCCTCGTAGAGTAAATTCAAAGTGGCATGTTATGGTAGGTGTTGTATATGTCTATGAACAACCTGTCGGCTATTCTATGGTCAGTCTATTGTCTGGTTACTGGATGGTTAGTCGTGTCGTGTCGTAGAGTCTTTTATAATATTAATAAACTGTACAAACAATACTCAAGTCTTTCATTAAATAAACACCACCGCAACATGGTGTCAGGTGTGCGTGTTTTTAAATAAAAAGTGCTTAAAATTTATGCGTGCAAAATAAGTAAAACAGTGTCGGAAGTCGGAATATTAATTAGACTACGTGCCAAAAACAACGTGGCATCGATACAGTTGTTTACAGGTATAAAACCGCTAGATGTGACGGGAAATGCGTGCCAAAATTGGAAAACATGGATTGAAGAATTCAACTTATGCCTCATTGCGTCTGATCTGGATGGGTCGTCAGATAAAAGAAAAGTGGCGTTATTATTGTCTACCATAGGAAAACCAGCAAACAACATATTTAGAACATTTAATAGTGACACTGACAAAATTAAATACACAGAATTGGTTGCATTGTTCCGGAACCATTTTGAACCAAAGAAAAATCTAACCGTGGAAAGACACAGATTCTTTACGCGAAAACAAAATGAGGATGAAGATATTCTATCTTATATAACAACTCTAAAAACATGAGCGCATCCTGCGAATTCGAAAGCCTACAAGACATTCTCATAAAAGACGCACTTATCTGCGGATTACAGAAGAAATTCACGTATATAAAAGAAAGACTTCTTCAAGAATCAGATCTGACACTAGAGTCGGCAATCAACATTTGTAAAAGCCTAGAAATTGCGCAGGTACACGCCAAGAGCTTAGAAGACTCGTCGGAAGTTGATGTCAACGCCGTACAAGCAAAAAGAGGTCCATACACAATAAAGGATAGGAGCTTCGCCCCACAGCCGCAGAAGAAATGCGATAGGTGTGGTCAAGTGCACAGGTTTAAATGCCCGGCACAGGGGCGTACATGTACAAAATGTGGAAAATTAAACCATTTTGCAAGAATGTACAAAACTAAAAACAAGGACGTTGGAGTGGTCAACATTGAGAACGGTGAAAGCAGGGACGATGAAGTGTATGTGTGTGTAGTGAATAAAAACAATAGTGCATGTACTTGGTCCACAGACATTAAAATCAATAATATAACAATTAAGAGCTTATTAGATACGGGGGCGCAAGCAAACTGTATGTCAAAAAGACAATTTTATAAGTTAGGATATAACATCCACTCAATTAAAAAATGTGACATGAAGCTGAAATCTATTTGCGGGACAATTTTACCAAATATAGGCTATTGTTACATCAAATGTCAAATTATGAAAAAAAAATGTGAATGTGAAATTCAATATACTAGACATTGAGTGTCAAACCGTTCTAGGACTGGAGATTTGCCGGAAAATAGATGCAATAAAAAATGTGAACCAAGTGTCAATTGCAAAAGGCGACTTATCGGTCATAAACAATTACAACGTGTTTAAAGGGTTAGGATGCTTACCGCACAAATGTCATTTAAAAATCAAAGACAACGCTAACCCTGTCATAGATCCTCCTCGAAAACTGCCATTTAAATTGTATGACAGAGTGATGAAAGAGTTGGAAAGAATGATGGCAGACAATGTCATTGAGCCGATAACAGAACCTAGTTAATTCTATGGTGGTCACAGAGAAGAAGTCGGGGAGCTTAAGAATTTGTTTAGATCCTCGCAACCTGAACAAAGCGCTGAAACATTGCCATTATCAATTGCCCACTTTAGATGTAATACGGTCACAATTAAAAGGAGCAGTACTATTCTCTACCCTTGATGCTGCTTCGGGATTTTGGATGATACCAGTAGATGAAGAGAGCTCAAAATTGCTAACTTTCGACACACCATATGGACGCTATAAGTTCAATTGTCTTCCCTTTGGCATCAACGTGGCACCAGAAATATTCCATAAAGCCATGTATGATTGTTTTGGTGACTTGCCAGGAGTAAGCATCTATCTATCTGGACGATCTGCTTGTTTATGGGAACACAAAACAACAGCATGACGAACATCTTGAAGCTGTACTGATAAGGGCTCAAGAAATAAATGTAAAATTTAATAAAAATAAATGTATCTTTGGAGCCTCAGAAATAAAATATATGGGACATAATTTCAGTCATTCAATGTCCCCTGACAACTCTCGTATTAAAGTCATTTGTGATATGCCTCCGCCCCAAGACAAAAAAGGGGTCCAAAGATTTCTAGGATTATTAAATTATGTCGGAAACTTTATTCCGAACCTGGCTGCGGAGACCCAATTACTGAGGGACTTAATAAAAAATAATACACCGTGGCAGTGGAGTGAGAATCATGACAAAACATTTGCTCATCTCAAATCCTTATTAACAACAACTTCAGTTTTGGCTCATTTTAACGTCAAAGCCCCGATAACATTGACGGTAGATGCTTCAAAAAGTGCAGTGGGGGCGGCTATTTTACAAGAAGGAAAACCTGTGACTTACGCGTCAAAAACCTTAATCAAATGTCAAGAAGGTTATGCACAGATTGAAAAGGGATTGTATGCTGTCGTATTTGGTTGCACACGCTTCAGACAATACATATATGGGCAAAAAGTGACTGTGGAATCAGATCACTCACCCTTGATTACTATCAGCAAGAGAACATTAGCCAATGTACCAGCGAGACTGCAAAGAATGCTCGTCCAGCTGCAACCTTATGACATTGAAATTGTATACAAACCAGGAAAGCTCATGTGTGTAGCCGACACATTGTCAAGAGCACCTCTTAAGGAAACTGATGATCTCCTTGAGGAAGACATTGCCGTGCATGTAAACCTTCTCACATCCTCCATACCAGTATTACCAGAACCCATAGCAGAAATCAAAACTGCCTCTGAGTCAGATGAAACCATTAGCATGGTAAAAAAGTACTGTCAAGAGGGATGGCCAAGTAAAAAGTCTACTGTCAGAGAAGACTGCATACCGTATTGGAACATCCAGCAAGAACTATCATACATTGATGGAATAGTGTATCGCAACTGCAGTATAGTGGTCCCGAAAGGATTGAGACAAAAACTCCTTAACAGAGTACATGCAAGTCATATGGATATTGAGAGGACAAAATGCCTGGTACGTGGTGTGCTATACTGGCCAAACATTAATGGAGATATTAAAAACATGGTAGAAAACTGTCCAACTTGTTTAAAATACAGGCCAAACAATACTAACGAGCCACTAATACCTCATGACTTACCAGAAATACCATGGGAAAAAGTTGGTGTGGACTTCTGCGACTTTGATAACAAAAAATATCTTATAGCGATGGACTACTACTCCAAATTTATTGAAGTCTGCTAAGTGCCAAGTACGTCTGCTACTGTTGTTACCAATGTACTTAAAACAATATTTAGTCGGCAAGGAATACCAGTAAAACTGATTAGCGACGGAGGCCCTCCATTCACGTCACATCAATTTTCTACCTTTATCAAGGAGTGGGATATAGTGCACATCAAAAGTAGTCCCTATTACCCGAAATCAAATGGAATGATTGAAAGCGGGGTAAAAATTATTAAAAATCTGCTAAAGAAATGTAAAGAGTCCAACTCAGATTTCCACATGGCTTTGCTACAGCAGCGTAATACACCCAAAGGAGATATGTTCTCTCCCTCGCAACTGCTCCAGTCTAGAAGACTAAGGTGTACAATTCATTTACTCAGACAGTCAAGCTGCACTTAAAGCACTAGACTCCTGTAAAGTAAACTCTGTTACAGTTCAAAACTGTATCAATGTATTGAACAAATTATCAATAGAAAATAACAATAAAATTGTATTAAAATGGGTGCCAGGACACTCTAACTATGATGGTAATGAAGAGGCGGATAAAATGGCCAACAAGGGGGCTGACATGCTGACCTATGGACCAGAGCCTCACTGCCTTGATATCTTTACTATATTTGTTTCTTATTAGCTTATATTCTGTCCAAATTCTGTCTTCGTTACATAGTTTGAATGCCCTGTATTTTGAGTCTCTTTCCTTGCGCATTTTTTCCAACTGAGGCGTATACCACTCACATGTGTTTTTCAAAATCAATTTTTTCATAGGCATTATTTCATTTACAACATTCGATAGATTTTCCACAAACTGATTTGAGTTGTCATTTATATCACATTCAACATTCCATTTTCCCGCAGTTTTGCGTGAAGTATTTCCTTTGTATATCCTTTATAATCTCTATAAGTTATTGTTTTTTCTTCATCTCCAGTTATATTAATGTCAGCAGTCACAGCTACGGTCTCATGATCTGAAATCTTAAATTGGTCAGCAATAGAAACATTAAGGTAGTAAGTAAAATTATATATATATATAAAAAAAATAACATAAAAGTACCCTCCTTTACACGAGACTTGTCATTGAAATTGTATACAAACCAGGAAAGCTCATGTGTGTAGCCGACACATTGTCAAGAGCACCTCTTAAGGAAACTGATGATCTCCTTGAGGAAGACATTGCCGTGCATGTAAACCTTCTCACATCCTCCATACCAGTATTACCAGAACCCATAGCAGAAATCAAAACTGCCTCTGAGTCAGATGAAACCATTAGCATGGTAAAAAAGTACTGTCAAGAGGGATGGCCAAGTAAAAAGTCTACTGTCAGAGAAGACTGCATACCGTATTGGAACATCCAGCAAGAACTATCATACATTGATGGAATAGTGTATCGCAACTGCAGTATAGTGGTCCCGAAAGGATTGAGACAAAAACTCCTTAACAGAGTACATGCAAGTCATATGGATATTGAGAGGACAAAATGCCTGGTACGTGGTGTGCTATACTGGCCAAACATTAATGGAGATATTAAAAACATGGTAGAAAACTGTCCAACTTGTTTAAAATACAGGCCAAACAATACTAACGAGCCACTAATACCTCATGACTTACCAGAAATACCATGGGAAAAAGTTGGTGTGGACTTCTGCGACTTTGATAACAAAAAATATCTTATAGCGATGGACTACTACTCCAAATTTATTGAAGTCTGCTAAGTGCCAAGTACGTCTGCTACTGTTGTTACCAATGTACTTAAAACAATATTTAGTCGGCAAGGAATACCAGTAAAACTGATTAGCGACGGAGGCCCTCCATTCACGTCACATCAATTTTCTACCTTTATCAAGGAGTGGGATATAGTGCACATCAAAAGTAGTCCCTATTACCCGAAATCAAATGGAATGATTGAAAGCGGGGTAAAAATTATTAAAAATCTGCTAAAGAAATGTAAAGAGTCCAACTCAGATTTCCACATGGCTTTGCTACAGCAGCGTAATACACCCAAAGGAGATATGTTCTCTCCCTCGCAACTGCTCCAGTCTAGAAGACTAAGGTGTACAATTCATTTACTCAGACAGTCAAGCTGCACTTAAAGCACTAGACTCCTGTAAAGTAAACTCTGTTACAGTTCAAAACTGTATCAATGTATTGAACAAATTATCAATAGAAAATAACAATAAAATTGTATTAAAATGGGTGCCAGGACACTCTAACTATGATGGTAATGAAGAGGCGGATAAAATGGCCAACAAGGGGGCTGACATGCTGACCTATGGACCAGAGCCTCACTGCCCCATTACAAATAGCACTTTAAAAACGGCACTCTATGGGAGAATGCAAGAAAAAGCTATTAATAACTGGTTAACAATACCAGGACAGAAACATGCAAAAACCCTGATTAAAGGTTTCTCATCAAAGAAAAGTAGAGACTTTCTCGAACTTAATAAAGAGAACCTTAGAATTCTCACCAGAGTACTAACGGGACACTGTAGACTCAATAAACACTTATGTATAATGAAACTAACAGACATGTATCTGTGCAGATTCTGCATGAATGAACATGAAATTCCTTTGCATCTACTCACAGAATGTGAACCTATAATGCAAACAAGAGCCAAAATAATTGGCTCACACTTTCCTGATCAAGAACAGATCAAAGGAACTAACCCACACAAAATTTTGAATTTCTTTCAGGTTTTAGGTCTGTGGGAAGACATTTAAGGACTAAATCCCACAATGGACTACATCTAGAAGTCGAGGTGGGCAAGGTCTTTGGATGGAGAAAAAAAAAAAAAGGTGTACAATTCCTGTTCATCAAAAACTTCTAAAGCCCACCTTACAAGGGCAAACAGACTTTAAAAGGAAAAGCTTAGAGGCACAGGCAAGAAGCAAAGGATACTACAACAAAAAAGGAAAACCACTTCCCCAATTAGAAGTCGGAGATCACATACATTATAAACTAAATCCAAGCGGAGTGTGGTTACCAGAGTAAAGGAGTTGCTATCATAATAAAGGATGACGTAAAATTTAGAATCATATCTAGTGAGGCAGTTGAAGAAAAGAATGCATGGTTCCTGTCAATTGAAGTGAAGGGAGGTATGAGAAAAGGAATATATGTGTGCATATACCACTCTCCAAATCAGAGTCATACAACGTTTTTGAATTTTTTTGAAGCTTATTGTAGAAAACTAAAGAAGGACAGACATTTGGTGTATATTTCGGGGGATTTTAATATAGACATGAGCAATAATAATACGTATGGAAAACGACTTCAATCAATTATAGCCGAAAATGGTCTTAAGCAGCTGGTGCAGGAGTATACAAGAATCACAGCCAATAGCAGAACAATAATAGATCTAATAATATCTAATGATTTTTTTTTTTTTTTTTTTTTTTTATTTATTTTATTTAACAATAATTATACAGACATTACAATACATAGACTATTTGATAAAACTTAAATCTAAACATCCTCCTTATAGAGACAAGTCTCGTGTAAAGGAGGGTACTTTTATGTTATTTTTTTTATATATATATAATTTTACTTACTACCTTAATGTTTCTATTGCTGACCAATTTAAGATTTCAGATCATGAGACCGTAGCTGTGACTGCTGACATTAATATAACTGGAGATGAAGAAAAAACAATAACTTATAGAGATTATAAAGGATATACAAAGGAAATACTTCACGCAAAACTGCGGGAAAATGGAACGTTGAATGTGATATAAATGACAACTCAAATCAGTTTGTGGAAAATCTATCGAATGTTGTAAATGAAATAATGCCTATGAAAAAATTGATTTTGAAAAACACATGTGAGTGGTATACGCCTCAGTTGGAAAAAATGCGCAAGGAAAGAGACTCAAAATACAGGGCATTCAAACTATGTAACGAAGACAGAATTTGGACAGAATATAAGCTAATAAGAAACAAATATAGTAAAGATATCAAGACACAAAAGAATAATTAAATGAGAAACAAAATTAATAATAGTAAGAGAGATTCTCAAAAAATGTGGAAAAATATAAAAGAGATACTCAAGGGCAGAAAAGCTAATGTACATATCGTCGTTGTCAAGTGAAAACCTCGTAAGTCGAAAAAAATACAAAACTATTTTTTTTGTTTTTTAAATGTTAAACCTCGTATCTCACAACTCTGCGAAATACCCAATGACCTAGCGCGACTCATACTCCATCTATTTGTAAAATTTAAAACCTCGTATATCTGTCAAATTTTATTCAGTCAGAGAAAACCTCGTATGTCAGTGGACGTGTTTCGTGCTGTGGAATAAAAACATTGATAAAACACATAATTGGTAAGTATTTTGCGATAATTTTTGTTTTAATTTAAACTCAACATATTACATCACACATTTAAGCAAATGTTTTATCGCAAACATGCCTACTGTTTCAAGAAACAAAGTATTTATTTCGAGTAATGAGATTCATTAGTGAAATCCTCGTATCTCTCCATCGGCAATGACATTGCATTGCAACGATCGACATACGAGGATTTCATTCCGTAATTGGTGACTAGATGCATTCTTAAACTGTTCAATTTTGTTATTTGTCTTACATTAATGTTAACATTTGTATACAATATTTACCTTTTTTAGATCTAGGATATCTCGTGGATATAAAATATTGAAGATGGCTTTGGAGAATTCGCAACACAACTATGCAGATAGAGATATACCAGGCAAGTCAGTCTTTGAATTTAGGTGTTTTTGTCAGATATTATTCTCCAGCTACCTACCTACTGAAAAGACCCACCTTCAGTACTTAAAGATCTTTTTGAAAAAAGGATATCCTGCACGCATCCAGTGTACATTTAACATTACCTTTTTATTACAATTTACTACAATAATATATCTCAGAATTGCTTTTAAAACTAAACTCGAAATGTATAAAATTAAATTGCAGCTAATTTTTTTCAGAAAGAGGCGCCAGCCACGTCGAAGAGTGTAGCCAAGCCATCGGTCAGGCTTTAAGTCCAACATTGTTTCGTAAGTTTTTATTTTCAGCATTTTTAGAACTAGGTACCTACCATCATAATAACTGATTATTGTATTTGTTTCTGTGAACAGATAGTAGACACCAATTCCACCCGTTGAAAAAAATATTATTTAATTTTTGATATAATCAGTTAACACATCGAATCTTTAATTAGGTTTGTTGAATGTTAATTCAAATTTTAATTTTGCAGAAGAAACTATACCGATATCTTTAGAAGAACAAAGCCTTCTCAATGAAGAAATGTTATCTACAACATTGATGGGTAATAAAAAAAAGATATTTAATCCATAATATTCTGATTACATACTAGTCATAAAAACTTCCTATAAATTCCGTTTTTATTTTGAATGCACTGCAGAATTAAATATCAAAATCAACTATTTGTATTTTTGTTGCAGATGTTGATGATGCAAATGAAATTAAAAATAATGACGAACCAAATAATTTAGTTTTAGCTCCTGTTGACTGCCTTGGTGAATTTCATGAAGGCGCTTTTCGCAAAGATGATATTTACAATGGTATGATTTGTAGTGCCTTAATTTTACAGATTTGATGCTTGTTTAGTAAAAATATTCTATATAATTAGTTCAATTATTTTAGATTCTGACGCTGATTTCTCTCCAGATTCAGATGAAAACGATCCTTCTTATATACCCCCTAATTTAACTAACACAACTTTTGTTTTGAATGACGATGCTGAGGCAAACAACGATGCCAATAGTGCGCAATTGGATCCAGCTGATGAACTGTTACAAAAAAAATGCATAACCAAGGTAAAATCGAAAGCTAAACTTAACAAAGAACTAAGACTTAAAGGAAAAGAATACCTGGGTCGAAAAGAAAGGAAATTTGAGGTACCAAGAGAAGCTAGAAAAATAAAACCTAGATGTGCATGCAAAGGAAAAGCTTTTCGTTGCTCAGCCTTCACCGAAGAAAGACGAAATGAAATTTTTGAAAGTTTCTGGAATATCAAATCTTGGGAAGCGAGAAAATATTTTGTTAAAGGCATGGTACAAATAAAACAGGTTAAGGAAAGGAAAGCTGATCCCAATACCTCCAGACGCTCAGCTTCGTTATTTTATTACCTTGAAATAAACGATCAAGATGAAAGGGTTAAAGTCTGTAAAAAATTCTTTTTGAATACCTTAGTTCTAGGAGAATGGACTGTGAGAAATTGGGTTACAAGTTCTTCAAATGAGAGCCCAAGAGAACCTTCTATGAAACAGAAAATACATCAAGATAATAGAAATACTGTCAATCGCTTTATTGATGCTTTACCCAAACTTGAGTCCCACTACTGTCGGAAATCTACCTCTAAATTATATTTAGAACCTGTTTGGCAATCACTGTCCCAGGTCTACGAGGAGTACAAAAAAAATTGTATCAGAGAAGATCAATGTTTTGTTTCTAGAGTGTCTTTTGCCGATATCTTTGAAAGCAATCGTATCGGTCTATTCAGCCCAAAAAAAGATGCATGCGATGTGTGCTGCTCTTTTAAGAGTAAAAATATTGATCAAACTGAATATCAGCAACACATTGAACGAAAAGAAGAAGCAAGGAAGGAAAAGGAATCGGATAAAATCAACACTTCAGATGATGTAGCAGTATTCACGATGGATTTGCAAGCGGTTTTGCTTGCACCGAGAATGCAAGCTTCTGCTTTGTACTATCGTACCAAACTTAAGGTTCACAATTTCACAATTTTTAATTTGAAGACCCAGGATGCACGATGCTACATATGGGATGAAAGCGAAGGTGGTCTTAATGCAGATGAGTTTGCCACCATACTTTTTGATTTTGTGTCTGAGCAGGAGGGAAAAAAAGAGATAATTTTTTTTAGTGACGGCTGTACCTACCAAAATAGGAACGCGGTCTTGGCAAATGCTCTTTTGTTGGCAGCAGTAAAAAAAAATATTGTGATACAACAAAAATTTTTAGAAAAAGGTCACACTCAAATGGAGTGTGACAGTATGCATTCCACAATAGAGAGAGCACTGAAAAATCGAGAAATTTACACTCCATCTGGATACGTCGAAGTATGCAGAACAGCCAGAAGAAAACCCAAGCCGTACGAAGTGATAAATTTAAATTATTCATATTTCAAAAAATACAGTGCACTGAAAGCTGTTTCCTCCTTAAGACCTGGAAGTAAATCTGGTGATCCTAAGGTCACCGATATAAAATCGATTAGGTACGTACCAACTGGTGAGATCCAGGTCAAGGTGAACTCTTTTTCATCACCTTTTGAGTTTCTTCCCAGAAGAGTTCAAAAATTTAAAGGTGATGAAAATGTTCCAAGTATGTATGAGAATAGGCTTCCTATTACACAGGCTAAGTTCAAACATCTGCAGGAAATGAAGATTGTCCTACCCAGAGATACTCATCATTTTTTTGATACTTTGCCAAAAGTGTAAAATATCACTTTTACTTTGAATTTTTATGCCCATATTATTTGTAAGTTTTTTAATTGTTTATTTTATAAGTATGATTCATATATTTTTTTAAAGCTGTCATAATTAAATAAATATTTCAATATATAAATATGTTTTTCTTCATATTAGTAACAAGAAAATAATAAAGAAAAACTCGTATGTCCCAACATATTTCAAGTGAAAACCTCGTATGTCTGATTAATGCCCAAAAACATCAAAATAACAAAAAAAAACTATTATGCAATAATAAACACAAGAAAAGCTATCTATCCTAGAACAAACGTTTAACATGTTGCGCATAACTAAAAAAATAAATTGTTTTACATGTCTCCTGAAAAATTCCCAAGAAACGACTTACGAGGTTTTCACTTGACAACGACGATATGACAGTTGAGTTTCCCGACGGAACAGAAGAAGATAGTTATATTATAGCTAATAAGTTTAACACAAACTTTGTTGAAAGCATAGAAGACATCAATAAAAGTATAAGTGTGTGTTTGAATAAAGAATGTAAGTCATTGGAACTTGTAAAAGTCAATCAGGATAGTATGTTTAAATTTGAATTGATAACAAATGCGGAAGAATTAAAAAATAAATACCTTAAAATCATAAAATCAAAAGCTTCGAAAGATGGAATTACTATCAATGTAATAAGGGATTCGTTGGAAGTAACTGGGGATTTTTTTGTGGAAATTATAAACCAATCTTTGAAGTCTGGAATTTTCCCAAATGAATGGAAGACCTCTAGAATAACGCCAATCCCAAAAATAGCACAAGCAAAGTTTTATGATGAATATAGACCAATTAACTGCCTTCCGAAGTATGAACAGGTTTTGGAAACTGTAGTCAAAGAGCAATTGATTGATTACATAGAGGAAAACGAAATACTAGCACCACAACAGTCGGGATTCAGATCCAATTTTTCGTGCGAAACGGCAGTAAACTTTGTTATAAACGAATGGAAAGAAAGTATTGACAAAGGCAATATAGTTATAGCAGTTTTCTTGGACCTCAATAGAGCCTTTGAAACGATTGATAAGAAAAGATTAATTATGAAAATTGAAAAAATGGGAATCCGAGGTATTGAGTTAAACTGGATGAAGAGCTATATGAGCGAAAGAAAGCAGTTTACTGTGTTTAGAAACAGTCTATCTGATGAGATGCCAACAAATAGAGGTGTACCGCAAGGTTCAGTATTGGGACCGTTGTTATTTGTTCTGTACATGAATGACATTGTTGGATGTGTGGAAAATAGTCATATGAAACTTTGTGCTGATGATACTCTTGTTTTCTTAGAATGTAAGGATTTAGATGAGGGTATAATAAAATGCAGAGGGATTTGACTTTGATTTCGAATTGGCTAAATTGTAATAGGTTAAAACTGAATGTTAGTAAAACAAAATTTATGATAATGGGAAACTGTAACAGAGATCACACAGGGTTAACTTTAGATGGGGAAAATTTGGAGAAAGTGGAAGAAATAAAATATTTGGGGGTATTATTGGATCGAAAGTTGTCATTTGCATCGAATTTAAATTGTGTCTTAAAAAAAGTAAATAAAAAAATTGGATTTATGAATAGAATAAGAAATTCTTTGGATAATGAATCGCGTAGGTTAGTGTATAATTCCATAGTTGTACCACATTTTAATTATTGTTCATCGGTCTTGTTTTTGTCGAACAGGACTGATTTAAATAAATTACAGATTGCACAGAACAGGGCCATGAGAACTATTTTGGGATGTAATAGGTATGCTAGAATTAATGATATGTTAAAGTTGATATTTTCAACCGACGGTACTTGGTGGAAATTCATGTTGAATTAATTAAAATAAAACACTTATTTGTAGTATATCCACGGTGACTTTTATTGAACGCGAGCCGGCTTTCAAGAGCTTCCGCTCTCATCATCAGGCTGGCGAAAAGACTTTTCGCCAGCCTGATGATGAGAGCGGAAGCTCTTGAAAGCCGGCTCGCGTTCAATAAAAGTCACCGTGGATATACTACAAATAAATGATATGTTGTCAAGATTAAAATTTTTAAATGTTAGAAGGATGTTATGCCTGAATGTTTTTGTCCTAATTTATAAGATTAAAAATAAAATGGTGCCATGATACCTGTTGAATAGTGTTAGATATAATTTTGAAATACATGAATACCCCACGAGAGGGCGTGACTTGTTCAGAATAAAGGTGCCGAGACGTGCGAGTACACAGAGAAGTCTCTTCTACAGAGGCTTCAGACTCTTCAACGATTTGCCGTCACATATAAGATCTGCGCCGAATGTACCGACTTTTCGTGGTGGGTGCATAAAATTTTTGTTAGAAAAAAATAATTTTGATGATTGGGTATCGTGACACCCTGTATGAATGTAATATATGAATGTTGGGAGTGGAAGGCGACTGAGCGAGTGTATTGTTGTAAGTTTAGTAAGTAAGTTAGACTAAAATTTGTTTGTTATAAGTAAAAAAAAAAATTTTTTTAAAAAAAAGGAGCATGTTGTATATGTCTATGAACAACCTGTCGGCTATTCTATGGTCAGTCTATTGTCTGGTTACTGGATGGTTAGTCGTGTCGTAGAGTCTTTTATAATATTAATAAACTGTACAAACAATGAGGATAGCGACCTAGATATCCCACAGGTATCTGGGATAGCCGAAACCCCCCCAACACATGAGGAGATTGAGGCAGCTGTAAAAAGGCTAAAAAACAACAAGGCCCCAGGTGAGGATGGAATCCACGCAGAGCTCCTTAAGTATGGCATGAATGCGCTTATCCACCCACTGTACCATCTCTTTAACAAGGTGTGGAATGAGGAGCTCTGCCCGAAAGAATGGAGAAATGGATCCATCGTGACACTTTTCAAGAAGGGAAACCCACTGGAATGCGGAAATTACCGTGGCATCACACTACTTAGTGTGCCCGGTAAAGTTCTCTCACAAATCATATTGAGTCGCATTCAAAAACCAGTGTTGGCATCTCTGAGAAAGCAACAATGCGGGTTTGTGCCTGGCAAGTCCTGTTCGGACGCAATTTTCTGTGCCAGATGTGTACTCCAACAGTCGCAAGAGTTCAACTCACCGCTTGCATGTTGCTTCATTGACTACGAAAAAGCTTTTGACAACCCCCACAGACCAACCATATGGAAAATACTGGCCGCGTATGGCATCCCGCCCAAGGTGGTAACCATGATCAAAGCCCTGCATATGGACTCTGAATGTTCTGTCAGAACATCAAGTGGTCCAACTGACACCTTCAGGATCACCACTGGAGTCCGGCAGGGCTGTGTATTGGCACCTTTTATCTTTGCCATAATTATGGACTACCTGCTCAGAAAATCTATTCTGGGCCCTGGCAGTGTGCCTTTATCACAGCGTGAAAACAGTGAGACGTCTGTGGGAGTGCTGCACGATCTTGAATATGCGGATGATCTAGCCCTTTTTGATACATCTGTGGACGGATTACAGTGCAACGCTAATGCTCTTTATGAAAATTCTTTGCGCCTTGGCCTTCGTATCAACGCTGGTAAAACGGAGTACATATGTAATAGTACATGCACGAGTACTCACACCTCACTAATGGTTGGCAATTCCCAAATATCTCAGGTTAGTAAATTCAGGTACCTGGGAGCAACCATAACGCCAGAGGGTGATCTCCGGTCGGAATTACCAATCCGCATAGGAGCAGCTAGCGGGGCTTTCAACAACATGAACAAAGTTTGGAAGGCGTCTGGACTCAGCATCAGGACAAAATGTCGCTTGTTCAATGCGTGCATCATCCCAATCCTTCTATATGGCTGCGAGTCTTGGCACTTAACCAAGGCTCAAGAGCGGAAGATACTAAGCTTTGAAAACAAGTGTCTTAGAAGGATTTTGGATGTCAGATGGTATGAACATGTTACAAATGATGCTGTGCGCCGGCGCACCCAGCAGAGACCTGTAATCTCCGTAATACAAGAGAGACGATGGTCCTGGCTGGGACATGTTTTGAGAATGCCCAATGATAGTTGGCCAAAAAGAGCACTGTTCTTCCGTCCGCAGGGGTTCCGTAGGCCCGGGCGTCCCTCTTTCACAATACACCGTTCCTATGACAACGATATCAGAGCACAAGGAATGTCGTGGGAAGAGGTGACGCAATTGGCACAGAGACGCTCTGAATGGAGGAGGATGGTTTCTGCCCTGTGCTCCCGAGAGGAGCGTTGGGGGCGATGAGTGAGTGACAAACAATACTCAAGTCTTTCATTAAATAAACACCACCGCAACAGTAGGGACACAAGCTGATAATAGATCTATTGTGCCATCCTTCTGTATCATGGGCCCTAAAGCGCCACCTGACTGTCCGAGAGGATATAAATCCATTGTAGTGGTATGATAGGTCAAGGCTCATATACTCCATGATAGCACTAATATCAGCATGGAAGACAATAGTATACTTTCTCAAACAAATTGATTTGCTCAATTTAGGGTGGACGCCAATGATTCCAGACCCTGCCCGACTGTCTTTTTTCTTATGTCATGCCACACAGCCGTAGGTGATCATTGGTCTAACTACAGTTCGCCTACGGCTGTCACATGGTGTAGATCCAGGAATGTTTATTTGCTTCTGTCATTTATACAATAAATTTATTTATTTGTGTTGCGTTTTGCGTGTAATTCCGTGCAGGTGGTTTGCTGGATACTGCTATATTACATAAGATTGGAGGTGTACAGTTATTTTAATAGCTTAAGCACCAAAAGATAATTAAATAAATAGTAATAAATTTGAATCTTGTAAATACAGCTACATCTATAGGTTATAGATGTAAATCGGCCTTAATGTAATGACGTAGCGAAATTCACAGGTCACGATTGGTTTATCAACTAATTGTTACATATCGACCCGTGGATTGAAGGTCGATGCAACATCTCGGCAAATTACTCTTTCACTGATCCCCACACAATCATGACCTCGCCTTCTCTGCACTCGTAGTGCTTCCATATCCACCCACGTGAGTCAAAATTATATTCTTTGTAAAATCAAATATATTCACTAACCCATTAGGAATTTCATAGATTTGTAGTAGAAAACAAGAAATAAGCTTGTATTATATATCTCACTAAAACAGTAAATCTTTTATTTTTATTTTTGCTTAACCTTTACATTCTGAACTTACACCCGAATTCATAGTCGTTTACTTGAGTAATACTTGGCCGAGGAGCACTCAAGTAAAAAACAATACTCAAGATGTGGATGCATTCTATAGACAAACACTGCTCTTTTACTTCGCTAAGTTAACGCTTGAGTCGTGGGGAAAATATTATTGTGGCGAAAAGTATTGCCACTAAACAAAATGTATTTTTAATTATGTTTTAAAGCATAAAAAACACGATTAAACTCTATATTTTTGTGTTATTCTTCGATTAGTACTTTTTAAATATTGTTTTGTAATATTTTATAGTAAATTTAAACATAAAATGATGGTTAAATGTACAACCTCTCACTATTGTTATAATAGAAAAAGAAGTGTACATCACTACGCCTGCCATTTAACATAACCTCAAAAATCACAAACGACAAACCGTCGTCGTTCCCCGTACATAAGCCTGCTGGTATCTGCTGTGACATCATGGAAGGAATTAATTTAACATTTTGCAAGGCATGGAAATATTGTTTTTTACGCGGCGGCAGAATTGCCATCCACACTTCTCAGCATTATACAACCAGATAAGTCTCCATATGATCAGTCATGGTCACACAAAAACTTAACAGTCCAATGCCGGGAAAAATTCACCTATCCAGATATACAGTATATCAAAGGATTAGGCTCAGAATGCGGGTTCAAAATACCAGCATTGTGCCTGAAATATCTGTGTTCAAAAACTTTTTTACAATATTACAAGTGTTTATTATAATAAATTTTTGAATTTTAATGTACAAATTAACCGGTAAATCTACTTTTTGTAAATTATTTATTAAAGATTTCGGAGTTACCCCTGTAGCTGACATGACTAAAAGTATTATATAACGGACCTAGAATGCCAAATATTTTTTATTTCTCCTGCTAGTTCTGTATATTTACGTATTTTTTCTGCGACGGTTGTTTGTATATTATGTGTATTTGGGACAGTGATGTCTATTAGGTACGTTATTTTATTACGTTTATCATGTAATACTAAATCGGGTCTATTATGATGTATTTGTCTATCTGTTATTATTGTTTTATCATAACAGAACCTGTAATTTTGATAAATTGTTTATGTAATATTATATTAATATATTTGTATTACTACCATTTATCCAAAATCCCTATATAAACCCTTTTCTTCTTGGGAGTGTAGTTTTGTCCGAGCGTTTGTTTGATCCCCAAACGACTTGGATAAAATGGTATTCCATTCTTAACAAAATATTTAATATTGTAGTATAATAATTATGCACGATAAGTATTTAAATCAAATTTTGGAAATATAAGTAGTTTATCTAACAAAATTCACTCCTTTTTCCTATATGCTGGAGGACCCACAATCCATTATAAGGTGTTTGGACATTTGTAAAGGAATATTATGTTTAGTAAATTTTATTTATTTATATTTAGTTGGCAAATCACTGTTTGTGATCTTGCTAACTATTCTAGTAGACTATCATATCAGTTCTGTAAGACCACTGCTTGTAATCATTAACAAAGTTGGATGTGCGTGGAGATCGGTGGTGCTTTTGCAATGAAAAAAATATTTCTTTTAAATGTTTTCCGACTTAAGCAGGTACAGTTCCATTCTTCGACTTCTGCTAGGGAATGGCTTGAAGGGGTTGTCTGCGCCCTTTGGCTGAGGCCCAAAGATTAGGAATCTTTTGGATTAATGTTATTATATGCTTATTATATATATATAATTGCATGTTCAAATGAGTATGTATATATTATTAGCTAGAGAGAATTAAAAAATCAATACTCGTCACCTAAACGGATAAATAGAAGTCCTTGGACTTCTGCAATATCCGAAAAATAAAGTTATTTCAACAATATCTATTATACATTACAGTGGAACCTCTCATAACGAGTAATTCGCACAATGAGCAAAAAAAATGTGAAAAAGTTGCTCCCATAACGAGCGATATTTCGCATAACGAGTTACAGAGAAAGGGTGAGTCCCTTTTTCACGGCATTCACTTGTGACCTTATGAGCCGGGACTTCCACGCCAGTACATCAGTCTATGTTTAGCACTCGCTCCGTTAGCGTCTTGGTTTTGCATGTAATCACCCATTTTCCAAAATTTGTATTGATATTATTAGTAATTTTTTTTTATGTGTTAAATATTATAATCCGTTCAAAATTGTCCCCGGAGAAAAAAACACAAGAAGACAGTCAGAAGAGAATAAAAATAACTGTTGAAATGAAACATAAAATCATTGAAAAGCGAGAACAAGATGCGAGCGTGGCATATCTAGCGCGCACATACTATCGGTGAACATTAACGATCTGCACTATTCTCAAGAAAAAAGATAAAATTAAGAAGATGGATGCTTCAAAAGGAGTGTCAAAAATGTCTGCGAAACGGTTCCGTTTACGGTTAGTTTTCTAGTTAAAAATGGTTAATTATTTGTCATAAATTCATATTTTTATTTAGATACGTTTTTTCCTAATCTAAATTGTATTCCAAGTTGTTAAACTCTTTTATGAGTAATTTAAATTGAATAATAAAAAATTATTAAGTACTCCAAGAATACGTTTTTTTTCGGCATGGAACGCATTATTGTATTTTACATTGATTTATATAGAAAAAAATGTTTCGCATAACGACTAAGAGTCTGGAACGAATTAAACTCGTTATGAGAGGTTCCACTGTATTTTATACTTCAACTTCATCTCGCTAGATACTACTTCCCTCTTGTATTCACTTTTTTTGTTATGACGTTGTTATTCATCTTTACTTTTTATCCTTCATATTCATTCTTTTATATAATGTTACTTCTCACTTTTACCTCTTTTCCTTTATACTCATACTATTGTATATTTTTTACTTACATGCTTACTTTTCTTGTTTTATATTCCGAATTCTATATATAATTGTTTTTCATCTACATGCACTTTACATTTTATATTTTTTATCTTTCTTAAATTGTAATTTTCATTCCATTTACAAAGTTTGTACTTATGCTTATGATAAATTATTTTTATATTGCTCTCTAACTAGCATCAATGCACATATTGTTGTCATATATGCATGCCAATATTTATGTTTTTGTCTTTTAAGAGTATATATTGAACATGTTACAAAACTGATGACCATACATTCTTTCCTCACGACTGACAATGACAGTACAATTCACATGGATGGTGACTATCTTGCGGAACCTGCGGGTGCTCTTTCTAGAGTTTTTTATGGAAAGGGATTTATTTTGTTATCTTATTTTGAAATTGTTTTGTTAAAAATTCGAATTCTCATTCTCATCCATACAGAAAAAATACTGTCATATTGTATATGTAATACCCATTCTGTACTTGTTTATGTAACAGACTTTAGATTTGCGTGTTTGTTGAACATCGATGTGATTAAAATTGTTGCGTGCTGTGTCTTTGTTGGGGTATCATTACTTGGTATATTTTTTGATTCTCACGTAAAATCATCTTATGATTTAAAAAAAGAGACTTTGAACACAATTGTCTTCCCTTTTACAAAAATAATAACTACATACTCCTGGATGACACATAGATATGACACCTTATATTTTTGCGGGCGCTTCATTACATGAGGATTTAGAGGAATTTATATCTGATACTGCCATATTGACCACTTCTATGTGTAGTGCATGGTTTGACAAACATGAAAAATTGAAAATCCTAAGCATGAATATTCGTAGTATCCATAAAAATATGGATGATTTCCTCGTGTTTCTGGAAGCATCAAAGCTATGTCCCGATATACTGATTCTTACTGAATGTTGGCTGGAAGATTGCCTCGTTATTCCTCCTCTAAACGGCTATGTCTCTTTTCAAACTACAGCGCATACTAATAGGTCGGAGGGTGTTGTGGTTTATGTGAAATGTTTGTTGAATCCTACAAGTAAATTAGTAAATATTGCAGATGCAAATGCTCTTAATATAATCTGCCAAAATAAAATCTCAATATTAGCTATACACCGCTCTCCATCTCATCAAGATGCGACGCCTTTCATAGAATCACTCCATGATGCAATAAGTTTTGGTACTGGCTGCAAGCACAATGTCATAGCTGGCGATATCAATATAGATTTGCTTGAAAGCAATTACGTTACAGAGAGATATATGTGCATGCTAACGGAGTGTGGATATGTGCCCCTGATAAACAAACCAACCCGCGAAACATAGACCACAGCAACTTGCATTGACCACATATTCGTTAAAAGTTCAGGTCAGACCAGATCAGCAGTAGTACACAACAGGGATGTTGCGGATGTCGATTTTTACACATCCGCGGATGTGAATGCGGATGCGGATTTTTGAAGGCTCACATCCGCGGATGCGAATGCGGATGTTTAAGATGTTATAAAAAAAAAGTAGGAACTATCTTAGTTGGTAGGCCCCACTGTCAAATATGTGAGAGAACTAACTTTAAACCGGCAAACTCCCCTTTCACGACACAAGCTTTTAGCTTACTGTGAAAGGTGTATAAGGTTGTATTTGGGTTTATAACAAAACCCAGATATATCTTTTTAAAAAAAAAAAAAAAACCCTACAAACTTCGGATGTTTTGTAAAGTTTGTTGAAGAATGGAAGGCTAACTGGGAGCTACTGCGCCAACCAGGCTCTATACCATCAGGTATTGAATGAGCCAACAACGACTGAGACTGACATTACTCCTTTCAATTTGATGATATTTATATATTTTAATATTTGCTCTTGTAACCGTTTCAATTTTGTAATATTAGTGTTTCAGGTGCTGTATTGAGACTGCGTAGCATGCAGATGTCATCGTATCGAGATACTCGTACATGTATTGTCTGTCTGGTGCTTGTAATAAACCTGAACAAAATTGTAATAGTTTAAGCAGTTTTAGTACGTAGTAATACGTAACTGTAAGTTAGAATGTAAGAATTGTATTGTTTTAGTTTTAAGAAATATTGTTAAACCTTTAGGGACATTAACGGTTGTAATTAACTGTGGAGAGGTTTTGTCGGGGGGAGCCCTTTAGGCAATCTCTGAGGCCTCTCATATAAATAAAGATTTTGCACGATGAGTGTGGATGACATAGGAACTACCATTCCTGAAACATCCACGGGTAAGGGAGGGTACAACCCTTAATGTCAAATATGTGACGAAATTTTTGCTACAATAATATTATGGATTTTTTGGCGAAATATTTTTTTTCTTCTTTGTTATTTGCAAAAATAAAATAAAACCGGCAAAAATAAAAATGTGTCGGATCTTGTCACCATTATTTTCGTTCCCATTGGTTAATGTCAAGTGCAAACGGCACGCGCCATTCGCCGGCCCCGCCCCATTTCTTTCTTGTCGCAAATTGTCTTACATCCGCATCCGCATGAACATCCGCATCGATTATTGCGGATGCGGAAGCAGATGCAGATGTCCAAATACATGCGGAAGCTCCGCATTTGCGGATGCGGATGCGAATATTCGCAACATCCCTGGTACACACTACCATTACGGATCATTACACTTGTCTGGCGGAAATTCACGAAAGTATTGATGTCTCAAGATCTAGGGTGCGGACAATTGACATTATTAACTATCAAAATATTGAAAACGCATTACAAGAGGAAAGCTGGATGGAGGTGCTTTTTAGCAGTGACCCGGATTTGGCGATGACCAAATTTGCAGATATTTTAAAGAAACATATACTCTCAAACACCAGTGTAAAGCAAGTAGCCCATTCCAGAGTGAGATTAAAACCATGGATCACTGATGCACTGGTTAGGAGTATACACAAGAGAGATATGTTGCACATGAAAGTGAAAAGGTTTCCTGCAAATCAAACCTTATTTAATTATTATGTAAAATATAAGAAGACGTGTAGTAAAATTATCAAGTTCACAAAGGCTGAGTACTATAGAAAGAAAATGGAAGAAAACAACTACAATATTAAAACAGTTTGGAAAATCGCCAAAGAAAATGTGTTCACATCTAAAAAATCCACTGATATTAAAGCGTTGAAAGTAGACAACATTGTTGTAGATGACCCATTCCAAATTGCTGAAACTCTAAATGAATACTTCGCAACGATTGGATCTAGACTAGCTAAAACCATCAAAGACAGGAATCATAATGCACCGACGACACTGAGTGACGTACCAAAAACTGCAGGTACTAGGGCAGCCTTCTTTAAATTAAAAAATGTTACACAAAAAGATATCACCGACATCATAAAATCTCTAAGATCAGACTGTGCACAGGGTCCAGATGGTGTATCTGTTAAACTGTACAAAATCTGTTTTAAATACCTTACCATTCCACTCACTCATATCATTAACCTATCAATCAACACTGGTATTTTCCCAGAACATTTAAAAAAAGCTTATATTATTCCAATCCACAAGGGTGGAGAAACTACAGATCCAAAAAACTATCACCCGATTTCTCTTTTAAATAGTCTCTCGAAAATATTCGAAAAAGTTATAAATAACCAATTTTCAACATTCCTTGAAGAAAATAATAGACTGACAGATGCACAATTTGGACTCCGAACTGGAAAAGGAGTAAACGATGCTATCTTTAAACTGACTGACTATGTAACAAAGGCTTTAGATGATAGGGATAAATGTATAGCTGTCTATCTGGACTTGGCAAAGGCATTCGACTCAGTTTCCCATGAAATACTATTGGATAAAATCAAACAAATTAGTGATGAAAGAGCTTCTAAATGGTTCCACTCATATTTGGAAAATAGGTTGCAGGCAGTTAAACTACCTGGATCTACCAGTGGGTTCATACGAAACTCATACGGAGTACCACAGGGCAGTATACTTGGACCAACCTTATTTTTGCTGTAAATTAACAGCCTTTGCGAGATGGATATAGGGGGTTTAATGATCTCATTTGCAGATGACACTGTCCTATTATTTAGGTCGAAAAATTGGAAACAAACACATAGTATGGCTGAGAATGCGATGAATAAGGTGAAAGAATGGCTACAAACAAATTTACTAACCCTGAACGTGGATAAAACCAAATACATGACTTTTTCCATTGATGCTAGAGGGCAACCCACCTGCACTGACCAACATACCATAACTGTACATGACTGTAGAACACAATCACTGACTTGTAATTGTCCCAGGTTAACAAATACAAACAAATACAAATATCTGGGAATTACAATAGACAATAATTTGAGATGGACGGAACATATAGCGAATGTAACTAAAAGGACAAGACAACTTACTTACGTATTTAGAAACATTAGAGACATATTTGACTTGAAAATCTTGAAAAAGATGTATTATGCGCTAGGCCAATGTGTTCTCACTTACGGTATTATAGGCTTGGGGGGTATGGCTAAAACGACCCTCTACCCTGCTGTAATTGCACAGAAGTCTCTCATTAGGGTAATCTGCCGGAAACCGTATAGATACTCATCTGATAGACTTTTCAAAGAATTTTCTGTACTGGACATACGACAATAATAATAATAAAGACAATTTATATTTGGCGCCGTTTAATGATCCGTGACCATCTCAAGGGCGCCATGACTTTTCTTGAAAAGCAGTGTTTTCAGCTTACTCCTGAACGTTGCAGTGGGCTGGTTCTTTCTTAAATCCGCTGGTAATCGGTTCCAGGCAGTTGGCCCCGCAACGCTAAAGCTCCTCTCTGCGAATTTGGAAGTGTTTGCCCTGTTGGGCTCCACAAGCTTGTTTACAGCGGTGGAAGCTGATCGCAGTGGTCGCCTCAGAGTTTCGTCGAGGGGACATAGCTCAGCGAGGCATAGAGGTGCTGTGCCGTTCAAGGCTTTGTGGACCGTGAGGCACAGTTTGAACTCTACTCTCTCTGGGACTCTAAGCCAGTGTAGCTCCTTAAGCAGTGGTGTGATATGGCAGCGCTTGTTCTCTCTATAGATGGTCCTGGCAGCAGCATTAAAGGCCATTTGGAGATGATTCAGAAGGATCTGGGGCAGTCCTGTACATATGACGTTACAATAGTCTAGACGGGAGACGACGAAGGCGGCGACTAGACTCTTAACCGCGTCTACAGATAAGTGTCTTGATACTAGGTACAGTTGGCGAATATGAAAGAAAGCTGTGCTCACTGTCTTTGACACTTGAGCCTCCATAGAGAGTGCTCCATCGAGTAGGACGCCGAGAACAGATATGGTGCGCGATGGTGTTATATCGGTGCCGGAGACAGAGATCGGTTTGGTGTCTAAGAGATGTTGCCGTCCAGGAGAGGCGACCCACATAAACTCCGTCTTAGTTGGATTCAATTTAAGACGTCTCTGGGTCATTAAGTTCGAGAGTTTTGCCACACACTGGACAGTGATAGCTACCAAGTTGTCTCTTTGATCCGGGTTACAGAAGCCTACGAGGACACGATCGTCAGCATATGCATAGTTTCGCAGGCAACACTCTTCCAGCAGGCGGTCAATGCATCCTATGTATAATATGAAAAGTACTGGACCCAGAACCGATCCTTGTGGAACTCCTTGAGTTACGATGTCTTCATCAGTTGAGCCAGATTCGACTCTTACAGACCACCTTCTATTGGTCAGGTAGGAGCGTAGCCATTCTAAGACGGTGCCGTTAAGATTGTATTCGATCTCCAGACATTGAAGGAGCATTTCATGTTCTACAGTGTCGAAGGCGGCGCTCATGTCAAGGACCGTTACCAGACCTATGTTTCCTGATGCAACGCCCGCAATCAAGTCAGATGTCAGTCTTGTGAGGGCGGATTCGGTGGAGTGGTGTTTTCTGTATGCGAATTGGACAACTATACATAAAGACGATAACTAAACACATACACCTAAATCCAACTCCATACATGCCACAACACATGCTTTCAGCAAATACACGAAATGGAAGACTATTGCAACCAATTATTACACATACGACTTTTGCTCAGAGATTCATCACCTTCCTTGGGCCAAGAATGTATAATCGAATAATCCCAAATATTACTAAATTTATTTCCCCAAGTGGGAAAAACTTAAACAAATTGGTGACGAAATGGCTCATGGACAGGGGAAGAAGGGAGTCTGAGAGAGACCTGACAAACATTATACAATAACTGACTTACTCTTACATTAATTGAGTTCGTCGGTAGCCTGGAGGTAGAGTCTCGGCCTTCAGAACAAGGGGTCCGTGGTTCGATTCCAGGTGCCGGCAAACTCCCCTTTCACGGCACAAGCTTTTAGCTTAGTGTGAAAGGTGTATAAGGTTGTATTTGGGTTTATAACAAACCCAGATATATCTTTATAGAAAAAAAAAAACTTATTTGCACATACTAAATGACTTGACGTATGACATGCTATTTTATTATGTATTTTGAATTATTTTAACTCTTATTCAAGTTTACATGAAAGAATTGTATTCTGTCATATTTGAAAAATTGTATTTTGATATAATTGTATTTTTTTCTAGTATTGCCCCAGAACAGATTTTAATCTAGTGGGGCAATATATTCCATTATATTGTTTTTTTATGTTAATTTTGTATGCTCTATTTGGAATAAAAAAAAAATAAAAATATTCCGAAGTAGTTGTAGTGCATGTGGGCTCAAAATACGGCATGGAGGAGTTTGAGACAATAGGGGAATAGCATGCTTTCATGCATTAACACATGATAATTTGTTCTCTGAAAATGATGTCATGGTGATAGAGTTGAAATTTAATTAATATTTAAAAATAATAAAATAATTTTACTGAGTATGCCCCTGTCTTTTAGATGCATAGAGCTAGTATAGTGCAATACACACATGTGTTGACTATGGGTATTATAATATGGTTATATTATATAGGTTCATGGATCGGCAACCAGTTACTATCAGAGGCGACTGCTGGTAAAGGCATGGGTGCACTGCACTGCCTACTAAATGAAAGCCAAATTGTGACGACCGGTGCGGCGCGGAGGCTAATGCACTTGCCTTTGAGTCACGAGGTCCCGGGTTCGATTCCCGGCCAGGGCAAAATGAAGAATGACCTTTTTCAGATTGTCCTGGGTCTGGGTGTTACATGTATATATGTATAGTGCATTCTATATGTGTATCGCCGTGTTAGTACCCATAATACAAGATTCTTATCTTAGTTTGGGACTAGCTCGGTCTGTGTGAATTGTCTATACGTGTTATGTTATGTTATACTAATATGTTTGTGAATATTACGAGTCAGTAGAACATACGCTTGTACTATAGCAACAATAGTGTATAGATCTTCAAAATGCAAGCAAACAAATGGGAATATTGCCATCTAAGGCCATTTTATATCATAAAATAATATGTACAAATCTTCTAAAAGAGAATTTCAAACAAAAGTTAATACATAGGCATAGAACAAGATTTACAGAGAAAGGGGGATTAAAGATTCCCAAAGTAAATAATAAATTTGGAGAAAGAACATGGGAATATTTAGTACCAAAAATATTCAATAAATTACCCTCAAAAATAATGGCGTGGAATAAATTGTCACCGCCAAGAAAGAAACTTTTGAAAAATTGGTTAATAGAAAATCAGCATTCTGTATTGTCTTAATCTTTAGTGCATAATATTGTTAGTGTATAATTTTTACTATACTTATAATATCTTGTGGTCTGTTGTGTATGCTTGTCCATTGTCTGCGGATGTGTTACATCGTTACAATGCCGCCACAAATGCTTTCATTCCAAACTGCTAGGATTAGTTAGTTAATTTTACTTTCATTTTTGAGACATACAAAAAAGGGTTTATTGACTTACGGGTCCCGGGTTTCACGTCATCACTTATCTCGCCGCAACTACCTGAGCTATGACCATAATGCAAATTGTTTCACCTTTATTTAATTATTTGTTAAATAGGTATAGTTTGAATTATTGTTAAAATTGTAAATAAGAATTTGTTGTTTGAGATTGGAGTAATTGGATATAGGGTCATTCCGTGTCAATTCAACACAATTTTGGGAGATTTTCAGACTTGATGTCTCAGATTTTCATGATTTTTTTTATGCAGCAATATATTATAGACTTATGAAAAAATACCAAAAGACTGGCAACCAATGATGATATAAACCTGGGAGAGGTCTCGTTTTAAAGCTGTTGAATGGGGCTTTAATCCGATGTGTCACAGGATAGGAGTCACGGTTTGAAAAAAAATTTAAATTTTAAAATTAAATTTTAAAAATTAAATTTTTCAAAAAGTGACAATTTTAAAAATTCCAAAAAATTGTCAAAAATAGTTTGTAATGTATTGATACATATGCCAAAATTCTATTATGGGATCTCAATAGGATCAGGAGATACAGGGCTTCAGAAATGCATGCATCGTGATATTGCGTGTTTTGACACCTTTGGATGCCTATAGACTGGCAACCAATGATGATATAAACCTGGGAGTGGTCTTATTTTAAAGCGGTTGAATAGGGCTTTACTATGATATGCCACAAGATAGGGGTTAAATTATATAAAAAAAAAAATTAAATTTAAATTTTTCTAAAAATGGCAATTTTAAAATTTAAAAAAATTCTCAAAAAAAGTTTGTAATGTCTTAATACATATAATAAAATTTTATCATGGGATCTCAATGGGATCAGGAGATACAGGGCTTCAGAAATGCATGCATCGTGAAATTGCGTGTATTTTATTATTGCCCTATTCAACCGCTTTAAAATAAGACCACTCCCAGGTTTATATCATCATTGGTTGCCAGTCTATAGGCATCCAAAGGTGTCAAAACACGCAATATCACGATGCATGCATTTCTGAAGCCCTGTATCTCGTGATCTCATTGAGATCCCATAATAGAATTTTGGCATATGTATCAATACATTACAAACTATTTTTGTCAATTTTTTGGAATTTTTAAAATTGTCACTTTGAAAAATTTAATTTTTAAAATTTAATTTTAAAATTTAAATTTTTTTTCAAACCGTGACCCCTATCCTGTGGCACATCAGATTAAAGCCCCATTCAACAGCTTTAAAACGAGACCTCTTCCAGGTTTATATCATCACTGGTTGCCAGTCTATAGGCATCCAAAGGTGCCAAGTTGACATGAGATTTTTTCATAAAAATTGAAAACTTTAAAAATTAATAACTTCAAAAATAATTGTGCTACATAGCTGAAATTTGGTATTTTTTCATAAGTCTATGATATATTGCTGCATAAAAAAAAATCATGAAAATCTGAGACATCAAGTCTGAATCAGTGTGATGATTTGACACGGAATAACCCTATATAATATTACATAAATGTTAATGTTAGTATAAGTTGTTATAATTAGTAGTTACCATAAATATTTAATAGTGATTACTATAGTATAAGTGGTTATTATAAGTAAGTATATAATTATATTGAATTAAGCATAACCTGATGACAAGCTCATTAGAGCTTATCGGGATTTTGCACACATATTGTAATTTTTATTTGAATAAAGTATTTTATAAAAAAAAAAAATATACCAAATATTGACGCATGCGCATAAAGACCTACGTGCATAATCCAAAATGCACCAAGATTTTTATTCAAACTCTACCAAAATCTAAATTGTACTCAAAAGGGTGCTGTGAGCGAGACATATTTCTTTTCATTGGGTTAGATGTGAGTTAGAAAAGAACGGCAATAGTTCGTCCCGTGCAGTGCACAACGCATGCGTAGAGGAGTTCATAATAAGAGCTAATTTAAAATATGCGTATAAAAATGATCCATACGAAATTATCGAAACAATGCTTTGATAGTAGGTACCTTCATTTTGACTTAATTAATATACGTACCTTGTAACATTATAACGGTGAGCAAATTGAACTAGAATTCGTACTATTAGTGCGTGTTTTGGTTAGTAACATCATCCCGAATAATAATAATAATCTATCTTGTTGTTGCAATACACAATTATTCCTTTTATGCGTGATATTTTGTCAATTATTAATTAGTCGTAAGCGACACCTGTTTTGATTAGTTGATGTTAGTATGAACCGCTGAATTCCACCAATGACGAACCAGCTCATAGAAGCGAGGCCACCTATCCAATGTTTGTCAAGAAAGGTTATAAAAAAACCTTGCACTTCACCTTGAATGCTTTTTGCCTTTTTGCCCTGGTCAGTGATAGAAATTCTCTCATCATGTAGACGCACTTGCATTTGTCTCCGGCTTTATGCCGTTCGCTGGTAACACCAGTTACCAACTAACTTTTACCAACTTAATTCAATCAATAGAACTGTTAAAAAGTGAAACTTACAAGTAGTGAATTGATACATAAATTATTAACTTACAGTGTAGTGTTCGTGATAGCTTCACCAGTCGAGTTCGCGTCAAAACGAATGTACGCCATTATGTAACTTAATCCAGTGAATAGACATTAATTATTTCAACAAGTCATACGCGTACATAATTGTCATAATACCTACTACAATAACCTTGTGTCGAAAGATGAACTGAACGCGTTGAATTATTATCACTATGATATCCTGCAAGCAACAGCTTATAACCCCGGTTTCTCTATGATGAATATAGGAACAAGCTATCCTCTTTGATGGCGGTATTCTACGATTCCACTCCCGCTGAGTGGTACATCTGTGCGACAGCCCCGTGGATCTTCTCACCTACGTTTCGTGAATTACTACCTCTTTGAAAAGCCTTATAATAATCGCCTGTTAGCGTAGATAAATGTAACATCACCCACGTACCGTATATTAACACCGCATCATAACAGAAATCTTCAGCATCATCAATACTACAAATTTATGTAAGTTATTTATGTTATTCGTAATTATTAATGTGTACCTATCATCACTATTTGTAACTGTTGAACTTTAACCTTGATTTCAAAATATAAGAGTGTGAGACGATGAATGATTGTGATATATTACATTTCATTATTTATTAGTACTCCCGCATTTAAGGCTCTAGACTTGAATGCGGGAGTTATCGGGCTATTAGCTTGCTGAGCTCAATAGGGAAACTGTATGGTAGAATTTTGATTGAGAGAGTACGAAAGATAACTGAGTGTAAGATATGGGATGCGCAAGGAGCCTTTTTGAATGGCAGAGGGTGCACCGATCAGATCTTCTCCATGCGAATGGTTATAGAGAAGTTTCTGGGTAAACACCAGAGGCTTTTTTGTGCGTTCGTGGATCTGGAGAAAGCATATGATCGAGTGGACCGGGAAAGGTTGTGGCGCGTGTTGTCGGAGTGTGGGGTGAGCAGCCGGTTGATCCGCGCAATATCTTCACTTTACGTGGGAAGCTCCGCTTGCGTGAGGGTAAATAACACTCTCTCGGAGTGGTTTGTCCTCACCAAGGGAGTGAAGCAAGGTTGTGTCATGTCTCCGTGGCTGTTCAACCTATTCTTCGACTATTGTATGCGTCACTTACGTATGCAAGCGAGACATGGACGTGGTTGAAGAAGGACGAAAGTGGAATAAATGCAGTAGAGATGCGATCGTTGAGAAGAATGGTTGGTAAAACGCTGCGTGATAGAGTGAAGAATGAGGATATTAGAAGAATGAGTGGATGCAAGAAGACTGTTGTGGACAGAATGCGTGTAAATAAATTGAGATGGTTTGGTCATGTGGAACGAATGAAAGAGGAAAGAATGACAAAGAGGATATACTTATCTGAAAGAAAGGGTGTGAGGAAACGCGGGCGTCCGAGAACCACGTGGCTTGATCACGTGGACCAAATTCTCAAGGACGGCCGCGTGTTGAGTAAGAGGAACCGACGTGCGTGTATGAGGAACTGTATGAATGTGGAGGAAGCGAAGGAAGTGTGTAAAGATAGATCTGTTTGGCGTTCCGTTCTCTCTGCCTACCCCACTTGGGACACGGCGTGATGGTATAGTATAGTAGTAGTTATTTATTCTCCTGTTTGATAAAGATATAAATTTTGCAACTTTAATGTAACTTGTTTGACCATGCAGAAAATAAATTGTAAAACTACCACACAGAGTTTTGAAACTAACTATCTTATACCTAGACTAAACAATGCATAACGAGCCAAGATAAAAGAACTGTTTGTATATAATGTGATTATTCATTGGAATAATATTTCAAGACAATAATACTTTCATATTACCATGCAATTTGCTATTTGTTTATTACATTTTTTTTTTTTTTTTTTTCATAATTCATAATTTCTTTATTCATAAAATATTTACTTCACATTTATACAAATAATACCACAATCACTTATGTAACAATTAACAATATGTTGGTGTTGCTGCCCCACTAGGTACAATGCACCTGTATTGGGGCTAACAACAAACAACATAAACATTACAATAGTACAAAAAGATGATAGAAACAAATAACATAACGTCGTTGCATATTCAAAAAGGAACATGTGAATTCATAAACATTTTGACATTACCAGATTAAATTGCTTATAATGACATCATAACCATTTTATAAAGTGATTCTTAGTATCAAATATTAAAATTCAATACTTAAAGAATAATATCACATGCCAATAAAAAGTCCAAACTACAATTTTAATGCCTTAATGAACAGTTTTAAAAGAGTATGACTAAATAAAAATGTGTGCACATGTCTCTTTTTGAATATGCAACGACGATAAGACAGAAACATAAAAGATAAGAACACTCACAATTCTAAACCAACAAAGAAAACATCTCCCTACATCTATCTCTACCCTCATCAATCAAAAAATCGCATAAAAATTGCATAAGTACATGGGTTCGAGTCCCGTGTTCTGACCATAAGAGTTCAATTGATATCATAACATCTATAAATTTATAAGAAAATGAATATACCTACTCCGGTATATTGATCGCAAGAAGGACAATAAGTATGGACCAACTATACTACAATGTAAGTATCGGTATTCTTTGAAGAAAGTAAATATTGCTAATAATTAATGAAAATCAACCCTAGACAACTTAATATTTCATGTATGTCTTTTTGCATATTTATTTTATTTTATTTTAATTTATTTTAACAAATAAACGGCTTACGCCTTTTACAAAATTAAACATAATTATACATAGCGTGATAAAACAAATTTTATGAATAAGAACAATATCAAACATTTGAATAAATACAAACACAAAATATATACCATATTATATTTGCATTATTAATAACGCTAAACTCAAATTAATAAAATTTAAATTACTTAAGCATCTGAAACAAATTCTTTGTATAGGAAAAATAAACATTTAAATAAATACAAACACTAAATATATACCCTATTATATTTGCATTATTAATTACGCTAACTCAAAATAATAAAATTTAAACCACTTTAGCATCAGAAACAAATTCTATGTATAGGAACAATAAACATTTAAACAAATATAAACACAAAGTATAGACCACATTATATTTGCATTATTTATTACGCTTAACTCAAAATAATAAAATTTAAATCACTTTGGCATCAGAAACAAATTCTATATATAGGAACAATAAACATTTAAACATATACAAACACTAAGTATAGACCATATCGAGGGTATACAACCAAAATGCACTAAGTCATTTCAGTTTTGAGATGACATGGTGGCAGTTAAATGAAAAAAAAAGTGTTTAGATCAATACAAATTCGCCATGTATTGTTTGAACTTTAATTAAGATGATATTGGTAAGTGACTTTTAGGCTTTGCAAACAAATTTAAACATAGGAAATATGTTAATTACTTGAATAGTTTTTGAAAACTTTTGTAGCACTAGACTGACTTAGTGCATTTTGGTTGTATACCCTCGATATTATATTTACATTTTTAATTACGATAAACTCAAAATAATAAAATTAAGTCATAAAGACCTTAGCTGTAATCACAAATCGTAAAGACTTTGGCATTAGAAACAAATATGATCTATATTTATGATCTATATCTGTAATTGTTTCCATAAATCCACATGTAATCTTGTAACTTTATGAATTGGGAGTTGTACATAACAACCTATTATATTATATCATATTGTTGGAGTTAGTGTGTCGTCTGACATAATTGTTTTGCTGTGTTTTGTTTACAAAGTGTAACAGATAATTTAATAAAGATGAATAAGGATATTAATATTGATTACATTTAAAACAATCCAAGTTTAAAAAAGAGTTGTATTTAAAGGCTTCTTCGTTATGCGGTTGTGAACAGTTAAATTCATTTTTTTGTTTTCCATATAGAATTTTTGGTGGAGATAAATCATGGAGTGAAAATGGTGTTAACCAATGGTTAACTATGTGTTAATGATATATCTCATCTAGCTGAGAAAATAAATAAACATGCATTATCTCAGTCACACATCCATAATGTAGTGCAACTGAATTTATTTTGTTGAACCAATATTCGGCAATTACTTGTTGTTGGTTTTCGAGAATTCATTAAACTCATCATCTCTGTCGGTCCCTCAATCCTGGGGATCGTGACCATCATGCCTCGTTCTGTAAACCATCTGTCTCCATGTTGTGCGATCCTCCGCTATGTGTAAGGCCCCGTGAAGTGAGCTCTGTGTGGCCTCCTTAATTTGGTCGCTCCATCTTATTGGCACTCTGCCCCTTCCCCTCCTCCCTTCTACAGCCCCAGTCATAATTATTTTTTCCAGGTTGTCATGCTCTCTTCTTGCAATGTGCCCGAAATATCGCAAAGCGCGCTGACTGCAAATTGTTGAGAGTCGCACCGAAATGTTAAGCTCCTTGAGGATGGACTCATTGGTCCTGTGTTCGGTCCAATGCACTCGGAGCAATTTCCTCCAGCACCACATCTCAAACGCATCGATCCTCGCGCGTTCGCTAGCTCGCAGAGTCCACGTTTCAGCTCCGTATAAAAATATGCTGAATACCAACGTCTTGACCAGTCTTATCTTTGTGTTTCTCATAATTTCACGGCTTTTCCGAATTTTATCAAGACGACCCATTGCGTTATTTGCCATCTGTGGGCGGCGGTTCACTTCTTGGTCGCTTGTGCCTCTATTATTTATAAGAGAACCTAGATATATAAATTCGTTGACAAAGTCAATTCCTGGAAGATAATGTTCCGTGTCTGCGAGCCTGCCTGAGCGATCAACTATCATTGCCTTAGTTTTACTGCAGTAGATCTTTAGTCCCATCTTTTCACTTTCAATCTCCACACGACGAAACAGCTCTGCTAACTCCTGCACACTTGCCGCGACTAATGTAAAGTCGTCAGCAAACCTGAGATTGCATATCTTCTGTCCTCCTATTGTGACACCACCATTCCAACCGTCTAGGGCTCTTCTCATGATGCTCTCTCCATAAAGATTAAAGAGCTTGGGCGAAAGTATGCATCCTTGTCGTACTCCCTTCTCTGCTTTGAATGGTTCCGAAATGGAGTCCTCTATTCTTACTTGTGATTTCCCTTCTAAATACAGATTTTGAATTAAGAATAGCAAGTGATCTGGAACTCCCATCCCACTTAGGGCTTCGAACAGCTCTTCCCACCTCACACAGTCGAACGCTTTGGTGTAATCAATGAAGCAAAAAACAGCTAGTACATTGAATAATTCACGGCATTTTTCAATTATCTGCCTCATGTTTAGGATCTGTTCTCTTGTGCCTCTACCTATGACAAAACCTGCTTTTTCCCTGGCAATTTGCCAATCTACATATCCTGCTAGTCGCCTATTTATTATGTCCAACAAAATTTTGCTGGCATGAGATATGAGGGAGATAGTTCTAAAGTTATCGCACTTTTTTGTTGAGCCTTTTTTGTGCGATGGAATTACCGTGGACTCGGTAATTCCATTAAACTATAATGAGATAATTCGACAAAACAGATTGATTCTGTTTAGAATTGTTGATTGTGTTAGATTCTGTGGTGCGTTTAAGCTGGCATTGAGAGAACACGATGAAAGTGAAAATTCAAGAAATAAGAGAGTGTTTCGTGGATTGAGAGATTTGGTATGGATTTTATTTACAAATGAATTAACTGTAAGTACCTTCCTTATAATAATATAGGTAACAACTGTTACAAAAAATAAAAATAGTGTTGATGTGGGCGGAAAAGCCTTGTAAGAGATGAGTCTGAATCGAAAATTGTTATGAAGCTCATAACTATCTAGGTAGTCTGCAAGGGGGTGGCCTGATGGTGAATAAGTATATAACATATGTATATTATATACAAATATGCACTGCCCAAAATTTTCCACGAGCCACCTCTGGTTACTATACTATATTCTCGTGTTAATATTGAATAATTACCTATTTGAATTCTATTTTATGATGTTTTGTTGTGTACTATTTTCTTTATGTCATTTTACAGTATTTAAGGTAAGTGACCAGGGCCCCAAGTCAAAACACATATTAGCATTACATTTTCGTTCCGTTAGCGTTTGAATGTAGAGGACGTTGTGAGCCAGTGTCAATTTCGTAGCTAAAATGCACAATAGTTACGAAAATTGTCACTTTGGCGCATCATCGTCTGTACTCGAACTATTGCGACACGAAAATGTAACGCTAAAATGTGTTTTGACTCAGGCCTCTGATGTCAGAGTTGACATCAGGGTTACTCTGTATTAAAATTTATGTTTAAATTGTTTTATTGAATTTGTGATTTTTTTGTTGTTCCTTTGAGTATAGAAATGTATCTGTCAGGTGACTTATTACTGCGTTTTAAAAATTCACAAAGTAGATAAAATTATCCTCAAAACACAACATATTGGGTCCAATCTACGAAAATAGTAGACGATCAGGAAAGGCCAAAATTCGTTAATAATATTGTATTTTTTTGATATCATGGTGAAGCCATCATGATATGAAATAAGTACACATCTTAGTATCATTTTACTCACCAATTCCATCTTTTTCTATAGGATACCCGGAAAGATCGGTAGATCCGTGATAAGCAATGGGATTTTTCAACACCAAGTTAGGATTATTTTGTATTGTATTTCCTCCTTTCACTTGTGTATTCGATGTAGCCATTCTTTAATTAGTACCATCCCCACAATCCGACACTTTTACCGATGACATCAAAAAGACCACTACAAATGATTCAAACATTAACATTAATTACTACTCAAGTATAAAACATAAACAATGATTAAATAATAAATTGGCATATCAATTTCGCATTAGGCTAGCGAAAACAGCGTTAAAAGACGCACAATATGTACACCAATCCGTCATATGCACGAAATAGTTTAATAAATATTAATTGGTAAATATATAGAAATTTTGCAATTTACCAACAACTCGCAAAATTGTGAACCAATTATGAAATAACCGTTTTGGAAAATCACACGATCAACCGAGGGGAACTTCTCGCGACACACTCACCCATGACATTCATCAAGCATGTATCAAAACAAAATTAACCGGCAACTGTGTTGCCAGCATAAAATATTTTCATAACATGGCCACACTAGATAAATGGCCTGCATACAGAAAGAAATACCTACTTACGAGAGTAGTGCGGTGTATTAATGTACTCAAACCGGAAGTGGCATTTTGTAGTTCAAATCTGTCCCCTAGTACCGTAATTTTTAAATTATTCACTCCTCTAGTAGAGTAAATTATTTTAAAATATGATTCTAAGCAGCATGCCTATATTTTATTAATATACTAGCGTAAATACCCTGCGTTGGGGAATCATGTATAAAATTGAAAAAAAACAGTAAGTATGTGTAATTAAAAATTATTTTATTTAGGCAGCAATATTTTTTTGTATCAACTATATACACAGAGTAACATTAAAGTAGGAAACAGATAATAGAATATGTAAGAATGACTAAACAGTATATATATAATTATGACAATGTACCTAAATTACATACAAACCATCACGCCGCTTCCTTCGCGGGGTAGGCAGAAAAGATCGAGTGCCACTTCCTTCTGTCCTTGCATACATCTTTCGCTTCCGTCACTGTCATACAATTCCTCATGCATGCTCTCCTGTTCAATGTGCTCAACACGTGACCGTCCTGTAGAATTTGATTTAAATGAGCTTGTCATCTTAACTTATTCACATTCATCCTTGTAATTACACCAACTTTCATTCCACATTCCTTTTGTATATCACTGTTACGCACACAATCTCTCAGACTTTTACCACACATCCTTCTCAGCTTATATTAAAAGTACTGAAAACCTCTTCTCACTGTAAAATAATAATAATAATAAGAAGAACACTTTATTGATCAGAAAAAAAAAATCATGGGCAATTGGCGAGCTTATTGCCTGGAGGCAATATCTTCCAGCTAACCAGCTAAAATCGTAAAGTTTTACATCCCACACGGCCATATTTCAATAAAAAAAATGGATAGGAACCTACGTGGATAAAGCACTGAATACCTCTTCCCACTGTAAAATCTTGAAGTTTGACATCCCACACGGCCATATTTCAATAAAAAAATGGGTAGGTACCTACGTGGATAAAAGTACTGAAATCCTGTTTCCACTGTAAAATCTTGAAGTTTGACATCCCACACGGTCATATTTCAATAAAAAAAATGGGTAGGTACCTACGTGGATAAAAGTACTGAAAACCTTTTACCTCTGTAAAAGCTTGAAGATTGATATCCCACACGGCCATATTTCAATAAATAAAATGGGTAGGTACCTACGGGATAAAAGTACTAAAATCCTCTTCCCACTGTTAAATTCTTGAAGTTTGACATCCCACACGGCCATATTTCAATACATAAAATGAGTAGGTACCTACGTGGATAAAAGTACTAAAATCCTCTTCCCAATGTAAAATCTTGAAGTTTGACATCCCACACGGCCATATTTCAATAAATAAAATGGGTAGGTTCCTACGTGGATAAAAGTACCTACTGAAATCCTTTTCCCACTGTAAAATCTTGAAGTTTGACATCCCACACGGCCATATTTCAATAAATAAAATGGGCAGGTACCTACGTGGATAAAAGTACTAAAATCCTTTTCCCACTGTAAAATCTTGAAGTTTGACATCCCACACGGCCATATTACAATAAAAAAATGGGTAGGTACCTACGTGGATAAAAGTACTAAAATCCTTTTCCCACTGTAAAATCTTGAAGTTTGACATCCCACACGGCCATATTACAATAAATAAAATGGGTAGGTTCCTATGTGGATAAAAGTACCTACTGAAAACCTTTTCCCACGGTAAAAGCTTGAAGATTGACATCCCACACGGCCATATTTCATTAAAAAAAATGGGTTGGTACCTACGTGGATAAAAGTACTAAAATCCTTTTCCCACTGTAAAATCTTGAAGTTTGACATCCCACACGGCCATATTACAATAAATAAAATGGGTAGGTTCCTACGTGGATAAAAGTACCTACTGAAATCCTTTTCCCACTGTCAAATCTTGAAGTTTGACATCCCACACGGCCATATTTCAATAAAAAAATGGGTAGGTACCTACGTGGATAAAAGTACTGAAATCCTGTTTCCACTGTAAAATCTCGAAGTTTGACATCCCACACGGCCATATTTCAATAAAAAAATGGGTAGGTACCTACGTGGATAAAAGTACTGAAATCCTTTTCCCACTGTAAAATCTTGAAGTTTGACATCCCACACGGCCATATTACAATAAAAAAAATTGGTAGGTACCTACGTGGATAAAAGTACTAAAATCCTTTTCCCACTGTAAAATCTTTGAAGTTTGACATCCCACACGGCCATATTACAATAAAAAAATGGGTAGGTACCTACGTGGATAAAAGTAGTGAAAACCTTTTCCCTCTGTAAAAGCTTGAAGATTGACATCCCACACGGCCATATTTCAATAAATAAAATGGGTAGGTACCTACGTGGATAAAAATACTAAAATCCTCTTCCCACTGTTAAATTCGTGAAGTTTGACATACCACACGGCCATATTTCAATAAAAAAATGGGTAGGTACCTACGTGGATAAAAGTACTAAAATCCTTTTCCCACTGTAAAATCTTGAAGTTTGACATCCCACACGGCCATATTACAATAAAAAAAATTGGTAGGTACCTACGTGGATAAAAGTACTAAAATCCTTTTCCCACTGTAAAATCTTTGAAGTTTGACATCCCACACGGCCATATTACAATAAAAAAATGGGTAGGTACCTACGTGGATAAAAGTAGTGAAAACCTTTTCCCTCTGTAAAATCTCGAAGTTTGACATCCCACACGGCCATATTTCAATAAAAAAATGGGTAGGTACCTACGTGGATAAAAGTACTGAAATCCTTTTCCCACTGTAAAATCTTGAAGATTGACATCCCACACGGCCATATTACAATAAAAAAAATTGGTAGGTACCTACGTGGATAAAAGTACTGAAATCCTTTTCCCACTGTAAAATCTTGAAGTTTGACATCCCACACGGCCATATTACAATAAAAAAATGGGTAGGTACCTACGTGGATAAAAGTAGTGAAAACCTTTTCCCTCTGTAAAATCTCGAAGTTTGACATCCCACACGGCCATATTTCAATAAAAAAATGGGTAGGTACCTACGTGGATAAAAGTACTGAAATCCTTTTCCCACTGTAAAATCTCGAAGTTTGACATCCCACACGGCCATATTTCAATAAAAAAATGGGTAGGTACCTACGTGGATAAAAGTACTAAAATCCTTTTCCCACTGTAAAATCTTGAAGTTTGACATCCCACACGGCCATATTACAATAAAAAAAATTGGTAGGTACCTACGTGGATAAAAGTACTAAAATCCTTTTCCCACTGTAAAATCTTTGAAGTTTGACATCCCACACGGCCATATTACAATAAAAAAATGGGTAGGTACCTACGTGGATAAAAGTAGTGAAAACCTTTTCCCTCTGTAAAATCTCGAAGTTTGACATCCCACACGGCCATATTTCAATAAAAAAATGGGTAGGTACCTACGTGGATAAAAGTACTGAAATCCTTTTCCCACTGTAAAATCTTGAAGTTTGACATCCCACACGGCCATATTACAATAAAAAAAATTGGTAGGTACCTACGTGGATAAAAGTACTGAAATCCTTTTCCCACTGTAAAATCTTGAAGTTTGACATCCCACACGGCCATATTTCAATAAAAAAAATGGGTAGGTACCTACGTGGATAAAAGTACTAAAATCCTTTTCCCACTGTAAAATCTTGAAGTTTGACATCCCACACGGCCATATTTCAATAAAAAAATTGTTAGGTACCTACCTACCTGGATAAAAGTACTGAAAACCTTTTTCCACTGTAAAATCTTGAAGTTTGACATCACACACGGCCATATTTCAATAAATAAAATGGGTAGGTACCTACGTGGATAAAAGTACTAAAAACCTCTTCCCATTGTAAAATCTAGAAGTATGACACCTTTCACGCTCATATATCATTAAAAAAATGGGTTGGTACCTACTTGGATAAAAGTCCTAAAAAAATATAAGTATATATAGGTACCTATAAGGAAAACAGTTCTTAAAAAGGAACGAAACAATTAATGTTTCCTATATAGGCATTCCCTCCCTGTATTCCCAAAAGAAACCTTGATGAATGAATGTACATTCTTCAATATTCTGAAGTATTATATTTTTAATTGAAATACTTTCATCAGATTTTTTTTAAAGACTCATGAAAATATTAGGTCAAAATAAATACTACTCGTTGATTGAGAACAATCTAGTACCTTTTTTTTGTGTAGGTCAAGATAAAGATCAAAGGAAGAGGCCATATTTATTCTAAACATATGACTCTGGAGTCTGCAGTGACCAAACCGCATTCTGCAAATGGCTGTGATCAGTTGCCTTGGCAGACGCCTGCCATGGTACCAAGGATTTGGTGGGAAAGAACTCTGTATACTACTGTACCATGCACCTTTTGTTTTTGAGTTTAATCTCCAAAGTGAGGTCCATTTAAGTGTTTTGTGTGTGGAAATGATTTGGAGAAGATCTTTCACTGGAGATTGAAAATTTACAAGGACAGTACCACTTATTGCAGCTTCTTTTGCCATTCGGTCTACTTCCTCATTCCCTGAAATTCCACAATGGGCCGGAATCCATACAATAACAACGTCAGTATTCAAATTTTTAAGTTCAAATAGAAGTTTCTTAATATTTAAAATTAGTTGGCTGCTATAATCCCCTGTGAAAGGGGCGGAAAGGCATTTGATCAGTGACAGGGAATTTGAGAATATAGCGAATTTGTTAAGAGGATTGTCGAGACAGTTCAGCGCGTATGATTTGCACCAAGAAAGGGCTTCTTGCATTGCAATGCATTCCGTTGTAAATACTGAAGTTTCTTGTGGGAGTATATATGCGAATCTTTTATCTAGCGAGGGGACAAATATGCCAGATCCACACTTCCCCTTAGATTTTGAACCATCAGTATATATTTTGATATGCGTTGGCCATTTCTCTTGCACATTGTTAATGAAATTCTGATTAACCTGTTTAGCCGGGAGTCTTTTTGCCCTATCTACACCCACATTCTCCACAATATTATATGAAATTTGCAAAGTCATAAATGGTAATTCATATATCGGACTGGGATAAGGGAATCGTGGCCCTCTATATAATGCTAGAATAACCGGTAAGCCGGCGCATAGGTTTGGTAAGTCTTTATTGAACCAATATTGACTTGACAGGCATAAGTGTTTCAAGTTGCTAATACTTTTAAGAAGGGGGTGGTCTATGTACGTCACTCTTTTTATGAGGAACCTTTCCGCCAAATACTGTCTCCTTAGTGTTAGTGGCAATTCACCACATTCGATTTGTAACGCATTGATCGGTGTAGAATGAAATGCACCCGTAATGAGTCTTTGATTGGATCTTTTAAAACACCAACTTTTTATTTTAAACAACCACAATTCTGATCATTAATTCATTAAATGGTCCTTCGAGCCGGATATAAGTGGACTTGTTGGTTGTTAAGTGTTTTATATAAGTTTTGAGACATAGTTTTATTGAGTGCCACCGACGATGGAAGAAAAGAAAATGTTAAATGTAAGGCGTTATATTAAAGGACGCCTAACATATTATGAAGAACATTTAAAAGAAACAACAAATATATCAGAGTATCATTTGATCGTGGAAAGACTGCAAGAGTTATTTTCAAAGTTACAAGATGTTAATATTGAATTGGAAGCAGATGAATCACATGTTCCGGAAGGAATTCAGCTAGAAATTAAATGCAATTATTTAATAAAAATGATAAAAGATAAAGTGAATATTTCTAAAAGCTCTGAAGCCAATGTTCATGGTAATATACAAAACTGCATGCTGCCCAAAATTAAGCTGCCAAATTTCGAAGGAAGTTATAGTACTTGGCAGTCTTTCAAGGACCTTTATATCTCTATGATTCATAATAATACTAAATTAAATGATGTAGAAAAATTATACTACTTGAAGTCTTGTTTGACTGGAGAGGCCGCAGCCACCATTTCATCCTTGGAGATTGCTGATACGAACTATGAAGCAGCATGGAATGCATTGCTCAAGCGTTACGACAACAAAACTTTGATTGCACATTTTTATTTACAAAAAATAATGAATTTGGAAAAAGTAAACAAAAATTATTCATTAAGAAATTTGTTATGTGATTTTCAGCAGAATTATAGTGCATTATTGTCATTGAATGTCGGCAACATGGCTGACTTGTTACTTATACACACACTGTCGGCAAGACTTGACTTTCTTTCTTTCAGGGATTTTGAATTTCAGAGAACGAGTACGGCGTTTCCTTCTTTAGGCGAGTTTATTGACTTTGTGACTCAGAGATGTCAAGCGCTGGAAGTAATTTCAAGTGATGAATCAAGGTTTAAGTTCACAAATAAAACAATATCAAATGTTACGACGAGCGCTAGTAAGTCCGACAAGGATAATCTCAGAGGTAGGAAATGTTTATTTTGTCATAAAAACAATCATTGCATATTGAATTGTTTCAAATTCAGAAAATGTCAACCTGATGAAAGGCGTTTGTCGGTGGAAAAGTTAAAATTGTGTCTCTTGTGTTTATCTTTAAATCATAAGGTGTCCGATTGTAGACGGACGGATTTATTGTGTAATAATTGTCAACAGAGACACAATTCTCTGTTACATGTAAATATTGCGAAAGAATCGGTAAATCATTGTGATGATAATGATGTTACGAAGGTTTCCGTAAGTCCGGGACCTTCAGTTTCATTATCAGTCAAAAATGTTAATAACACTTTATGTCATAATGTATCATTACTACCTACTGTTTCTTGTTATGTTGTTGACGATGCGGGAAATAAGCATCAATGCAAATTATTGATGGATGTTGGAAGTCAAAGAAATTTCGTTTCAGCCGAGTTTGTGAAGAAATTATTTGGTGTTAATTTCAGGTCAGTGCAGTTCTCAGTTGAAGGGGTTGGAGGTCATTCAACCTCCGTTTCTCAATCGGTAAAGTTAACCATTGTGTCTAGATTTTCTGATTTTAAGTTGAATTCAGAGTTTGGTGTGCTGGACACATTAACCGATAGTCTTCCAACAAGCGATTTCTCAAAGAAGGAAGTAAGATGGCCTTCTCATGTAAAATTGGCGGATCCCAGTTTTAATGTATCAAGTAAGATAGATATCATTTTGGGTGCCAATGATTTTTTCATTTGCCTTAAGTCAGGTAAAATAGATATGGGACCTGGATTCCCAGGTTTAATAAATACCAAGTTTGGTTGGGTGATGTGCGGAGATCTATCTTTATCAGATCGGCTTTCGTGTTCTTTAAAAAAGTCTGTTTGTAATTTAGCTGTTTTGGACTCCGACATTACACGTTTTTGGGATTTGGAAAATATTCCTGATAAAAAAATCTTATCATTACAGGATAAGGAATGTGAGCAGTCATACTTAAAGTCTGTAACACGTGATGAGTTTGGCAGATATCAAGTAGATCTTCCAGTTAAAAAGGAATTACTGTCAAGGTTAGGTGATTCCTACAATATGGCATATCGTCGTTTTGTGTTTTTAGAGAAAAAATTGGCAAAGAATTTAGAGTTTTATGAAAAATATCGTTCATTTATTTATGAATTTGTTGAACTAGGTCATGCGCATTGGGTAGATAAATTCCCTCATCAGAGTAATTTTGTTGAATATTACATGCCTCATCATGCAGTGGTGAAGGAACATTCTACAACCACTAAGTTAATGGTTGTTTTTGACGCTTCTGCAGTCTCATCATCAGGTTTAAGTCTCAATGATGTACTTATGGTTGGCCCATCTGTGCAGCCAGATTTGTTCACAATTTTATTGAGATTTCGCATGAATGTGTATGCTTTTGTATGCGATATTACTAAAATGTATCGTCAAGTCGGTATCAAAGATGAATTTCAGTCACTACAACGTATTTTATGGAGAGATGATCCTCAGCAACCAATGAAGTTCCTGCAGTTATCAACTGTTACGTATGGTACCGCTCCAGCCAGTTTCTTAGCCACCAGAACTTTACAGCAGTTGGTTGAGGATGAGGGTCACAACTTTCCTTTAGGTTCTAAAGTGTTAAGCGAAAATGCGTATGTTGATGAAATTTTGGTTAGTTGTAGCGATGAGAATGTTTTGATCGATATTGTTAATCAAGTACAAACCCTGTTAAGTCTTGTCAAATTTGATTTACACAAATGGTATTCTAATAATCCTGTTATATTGAATACTATTCCCTGTGAAAAGTGGGAAAGATGTACATTTTCCTTTAAAACTGTAGAAAATTCTTCTGTCAAGACTTTAGGTCTGAAATGGGAGCCCATTTCAGATGAATATCAAGTTGTTATACCCGATAAATTATTAAGTAAAAGTCCGACAAAGAGAAATGTTCTATCAGATATTGCCAAAATTTTTGATCCCTTGGGTTTTGTAGCTCCTGTAACTGTTTTTGCAAAATTGTTAATGCAACAAATTTGGAAGGAAGGTATAGCCTGGGATGATAATATTCCTAGCGCTATCTTAGAAGTGTGGAAGTCATTTTGTGAAAATTTGCACTTTTTGAATTTTATTTCGGTACCTCGTCTGATTTTTCCAAAGGATTTGGTGAAAATTGAACTTCATGGATTTGCTGATAGCTCTACAAAGGCTTACGGAGGTGTTATTTACGCACGTTGCCAATCTATACATAATTATACAGTCCACTTAATTTGTGCTAAATCTCGTGTCGCTCCATTAAAACCAGTCAGTTTACCTCGTTTGGAATTGTTGGCTGCTCTTCTTGTTGCCAGATTAATGGATAAAGTTAGTAAGGTATTGAATATTGATTTAAGTAATTGTTTTTATTGGACAGATTCAATGATCACATTGTGTTGGATTAAGGGAGATCCTTCTAAATGGACCACATTTGTGGCCAATAGAGTAGTTGAAATACAAGATATTTCATTAACAAGTAATTGGAGTCATGTTAAATCGCGAGAAAATCCAGCTGATTTAGTTTCTAGGGGTTTGAAGCCGCAGGATTTAGTTAGTTGCAAGTTATGGTTTGAAGGTCCATATTGGTTATCTTTTGGAGAATTTCAATGTCATGTTCCAATTTCACTTGATGACTCATCTATTCCAGAACAAAAGGTTGTCTCTCATGTCTTACGCGAAATGCAAGAATGTTATTTCATGGAAGTTTTTGAAAAATTTTCTGATTGGAATAAATTGCTAAGGATGGTAGCTTATATTTTACGGTTTTCAAATAATTCAAAGGTAGGTTCAATTAGACGAAATGATTTTCTTACAAGTTGTGAATTGAATGCAGCTTTTTTATGCATAATTAAATGTGTACAAAGGAAATATTTTCACAAAGAATTTAAAATGTTGTCTAACAGCGAGACCATTGATCCAGACGGGTTTTCATGTAAGCAAATGAAATTTCTTAATATATTTTAGATCAGGAAGGCTGCATAAGAGTTGGTGGTCGGCTACGTTATTCCGATTTGTCTTACAGTCAAAAATTTCCTTTATTGTTACCTTCACATTGTCATATAACCGATTTGATAATAATATATGAACATAAAAGATTGTTGCACGCTGGCACGCAAGCCACGTTGTCGGCTTTACGTGCTTACGTATGGCCTATAAACGGAAGAAGTAGAGTCCGTCATTTAATTTATAAATGCGTCAAATGTTTTAGGTTCAAAGGAGAAGTGGCTACCCAGTTGATGGCAGATTTACCAAAATATAGAGTAACACCATGTAGACCATTTTTAGTAACAGGTGTTGATTTTACAGGTGCTATTAATGTAAAAGTTTCCAGGCTGAGGAAGGCGCTAATTGTCAAGGCATACGTTTGTCTTTTTGTGTGTTTAAGTACCAAGGCGGTTCATGTAGAGTTAGTGTCAGATATGACTACAAATGAATTTTTAAATGCCTTACGTCGATTTGTAAGTCGACGAGGTAAGCCGTTGCAGATATTCAGTGACAATGGCACTACTTTTCATAGTGCAAAACACGAATTAAATAAATTGTATGTTATGTTTAAGAATGATTTCAGTTGTATTGCTAATTTTGTGTCTCATGAAGGAATAGAGTGGAACTTTATTCCTCCATACAGCCCCCATTGGGGAGGGCTCTGGGAAGTGAGCATAAAACTCCTCAAGCATCATCTCAAACGAATGCTTGGAAATGATGTATTGACTTACGAACATTTAAATACGTTACTAATACAAATTGAAGGAATTGTTAATAGTCGCCCCCTGATAGGGTTAAGAGATGATGTTACGGATTGTTTGTGTCTCACGCCAGCCCATTTCCTTATAGGTCAGAGTCTTACAACTATTCCAGAAGGTGATTTGACAAATTTTCCTGATTGCAAGTTATCTTCGTATCAACAAATTACTAAAATGAGGAATTATTTCTGGAAGAGATGGCGATCTGATTATTTAAATTCATTGCAAATGAGGTATAAATGGTATAAAGAAAAGCCCGATTTAATCTTAAATTCAATTGTTCTTTTGAAGGAGGAATCACCTCCTTATGCTTGGCCACTGGGCAGAATTACTGAACTGTTTAAAGGTAAAGACAATCGCGTGAGAGCGGTTTCTGTCAAGACAAAAACTGGCTGTTATGTGAAACCTATAACTAAAGTCATTCCATTGCCTTCTGACTAATTTCTTGAAATCAACATTGTTATTGTTTACTTATTTTTGTTTTATAAAATTTTACAATTGTATTGCACCTGATATATTATATTGAATGTTGACATTACATGTCAACGGAGGGGTGTGTTAAATTTATATCAATTTAGTAAGGAGGTACCTCTGTAGATAGGTACCTACCTAAATCAAATCATTTAATAGAAGTGTAATAGTTTATTTAAATTTATAAGTAGTTTGAAAATGGAACAGTTTTGAATATTGTGTTGTTATATTTTTTCTGTCTGTCATTGTTTTGGTATGAGTAGTAATGTACATTATTTAAACGATTCTTTCAATTATATTATTATTTAATTAAGTAAAACACCAACTTTTTATTTTAAACAACCACAATTCTGATCATTAATTCATCACTTATTTTCCAATTGATTTGGGAGAGGGTCAAATATAAAGCTTGCGTAGTCCAAATGACTTCGAATTAGAGCGTGATATATGTTTTTCATAGTGGAAGGGTGTGATCCCCATGAGATTCCCGATACGGCTCTTAGAATGTTAATGTTTTTTTCGCATTTCGTCGTAATGTAATTGATATGGTGATTCCACGATAGTTTTCTGTCAAGAATTACCCCTAAAAATTTTATCTCTGTTACCTGTGGGATTGTGATGCTGTCTACGTCAATTTTTATTGTTGGGTCCCGGTGTTTTCTGGAAAATGCTAAAACTTTTGATTTTGAGGGTGATAGCTCCAAGGAGTTGTTACAGAGCCATTCATTTAGTCTTTTGACGGCTAAGTTCATGGTTTTAATGGCGGCATCTATATTCTTATGTGAAGTGTACAGAACAATGTCATCAGCGTATTGCAGAAATTTACATTGTCCTGAGAGACGTGCCTCAAGGTCTGCACAGTAAATATTAAAAAGAAGGGGACTTAGGACCGAGCCCTGAGGTAATCCCTTCCATATGTTTCTCTTGATGGCGTCTGGTTCATTCGAAACTATAATCGATCTTTCAGAAAATAGATTAAAAATAAGTCTGGAAATCAAAGGGGAAACCGAGAATTTAGTGAGTTTTTGATACAGCTTATGGAGACAAACATTATCGTATGCTGAGTTAATGTCGAGGAATAGAGCCACCGTTGTCTGCTTATGAGTCATCGCTATTTGAATATCAGTGATAAAAGAGTACTTAGACTGTCGACGCAACATAGACCCCTTCTAAATCCAAATTGGGAGGAAGGCAAGACGCCAATTCGCTCCACATACCATTCCAGTCTATTTTTAATTAATCGTTCTAGTATTTTGCCTATACATGACGATAGGGCTATGGGACGATAGGAAGAACCCAGAGCTGGGTCCTTACCTTTCTTCAAAATTGGGATGATAAGATATTGCTTCCACTCTGTTGGAACCATGCCAGTATTGAGTATTTCATTAAAAAGATTAAGGAATTTAGAGAGGAGCGTTATAGGACTCTTTTTGAGTAATAGGTATGGTATTTCATCGACTCCTGGGGCGGAATTTCTAGACTTATGTAAACAATTTTTTAGTTCGTCTAGAGTAAAAGGGCATTCAATCTGAGAATTGGAAGAAGCGGATTCTATTGATTGAGTTTCCAGCTCCGAAATATGGGGTACATAATTCGGGGCAATTTTATCGATAAAATCATTTATCCAAAGTGATGGGGGTTGTTTTACACTAAGATTACATAATGAACCTCTGTATCGTCTTAGCTTACTCCAGACATAAGATGGCTTAGAGTCGGGAGATAGGGATTCGCAGAACTTTTTCCATCCTTCGCGTTTTTTGCTTCTTAGTTTTTTCTTAGTACTGCTACGCATTAAATAATCGCTGCGGAGAAGTTCATACTGACTAATGTTCCTACAGTCAATTGTTGTCTGTGAGTCTTCCGTAATAATAATAATAATTGTACGTTACAAAGAACACGTGACGGGCTGATGCTTCGATCTGCACACGGCACCACATCGTATGATTCTCATTCCCTTGAAGAATAACCGTTAAACGTGCCTGTTCCTCCTCGCGTCGCTTGCAAGCAAATTCAGTTACCCGCAAACCATGGCATAGGTTGGACGAAAGAAGGGTTTGTCCCTTCCCGCCTTAGTCGCGAACAGCGATGTGCGTAACTCCGACACAATAATAATACTAACAATAATTATGTAATAGTACTTAACTTCGTAATGTGATAAACAAGTGTGTTGCCCTCTATTGTATGTAAAACTATTCTTATTGTGTGTCGTTAATAATGTACTTTACAAGTCTGTGTTAGTTTTACGTGCGCGACCAATCTTACCGCCAATATCAAGGAACAATAGTAACGATTAATAATTAATAGTAATTAATAAATTGTATAATGTTATGGACAAGCTTATATTCTCTTTGAGTTATATATACATGGCGATTCTTGTGGTAATAATGATAATAATTGGAAGTTTTGAGTATAATAACAATATATGTTGGTTTTGGGCGTGGTTTTTGCTGTTGCCGCCATTATTCATAACCGTGTGAAATTGGATAATCCATAAGTTCTGAACAAATATTCTATGTTAGGAATCATGAACAATCACATAAACTGTTCTTTCTACTTTCCCAGTATTGTGAAATTGATTGAAATTGCGAATGTGATCCTAAATCTTCAGCGTGTACAGCTTCACCTCGGATAGTCAGTATATCGCGTAGCGGTGATTTACCGATATAACTCGCATTACAATGTGAACTGTGTAATCCTTTAGTAACTTCTCCGGTCCATACCCTTGTCAAAAGAGTGATTAAGAGACTAGCTGAGTATTTCTGAAAGGAATATTGAAATAGTGACGCCTTCTGCCTTTAACACTGAGGATATTGTAGGAACGTATAAGATATCCCATGTCTCTTGAGAAGTAGTGATCTCTTCCGTCTTGAGGACAGGATCTATCAGATTCTGACACCACCACACCCCTGTACGTCTTTGAGTATAACCAGCGACCGCCATAGTAGCATCAGGGTATGTTTCTTTCACGATCCTGCCATCTTCCGTCTATGAGTGCAAAATACGTTAACAATAACATACTTGTCTTTGTGTTATTCTTATCCTGCTCGCCAGTCTAACTGTAAGTGACTATATTACTACTGTATATGATGTATATATATTGATAATTTTTTCATAACTGAGTTCATATTATCATTGAACTATCTATATATTAATTTTCCGTTGTGTATATTAATTTTCCGTTGTGTAATAATTTAAGATTTTGAGTTTGAATGAAGAATGAATGATTCCAATTAAATATTTATAAATCACTTGATAAACCAGGTATTGATTTATATTGTAATACCAAGGATGGTGTATTTGATAATTGCCCTTGTTTGTTTTATTGTCTCAGTCCGAATATGGTATAACTTTCATAACTTTGTATATTGAACGGAATGTTATTCCCTACAAATTTACTTTGAAAATAACTGTCTTGTTATGTAATGTATATGTTTACACAATAAATGTAAATCACTTACCATCCGATATCTTTCTGTTGAGATCCATTTTATATATACCCGCCAGTAGATTCAATACTCTTAATAATACTAAAGTACATCTCTCCGCCTCCTTGTATATAATCTTCCAATAACCTAGTTATACTTGGAGTAGTTATGTCACAAAGGTTCAATTCCTTGATCAACCAATGGATGAAAGACCCTATTATTTTACTATGAAAGCAACAAAGAGTTAAAGGAATGGCTCCACTGATGGAAATAATATATCCACTTTCTTGGAAAGGTCTGATGTACTTATGATAATCTTTGTTCCAATTGATATAATTTTTGATGGTTTACTTGGAGATATTTATCTATAATTTTACTCAAGAAAAGATATAAGTAGAATCTTTGCAATATAAAGTATACTAACAGAAGAAACATTATTGCTGAAATTACCTATGTATTCTATAATGATATGATGACCATAAGAAAATGATGAAACCGAAGGATAAAGAATTCTCTGAACTTTACGTAAGTATAATATGTATAATTGAAGTATGTAACTGACACCCACACACAATGCGTTCCTCTTGTACAGACCAAGTAGAATCATCCCTAGACATGAACTTGAGCCAATATATTAATCTGTTTTACTTGCAAATATAATTGTAACTTTCTCTATATAATATAATTAATTTTCTATGTGTTTCGCTTACGTACATTGCAAAATGTATGTAGCGAAGCTGGGGGTTACGAGCCAATTTATATACTTTTATTATGTATGTATAATGTAAATTCTTTCTTATATAATATTTGATAATTTCTCTTGTGATAATTTTGTAATATGATATGATGCGATCGTCCTAGTGGGACGATATCGTATCAATTTGTGGGCATCGTTTCGGGATATTATGAATTGTATATTCATAGACCCTGGAATTTTAAATGTATTGTGTGGTGAATATGCCTAATCGTGAAGTTCAGAATTCTTGTCTTTGTTGTGTAATAATGTGTATTGATATTAATTGAAAATGTAATAATTTTGATGTGTGTATGTATATGAAAACAATTTAAAAAAAAATGAAACAGGAATCGTAAGATAAATAATTTAAATGTCCGTATTTAAAAAAAATAAATGTATTGGTGTATAGCGCAAACGTTTGTCGCGAGTATTGTTATAATGTGGAGTAAAAAACCGATGCCGTATAGAAAGAATTGTATGGTGAAAATATTCTGTTGTAAATGTCTCGTATTAAGCGGTAAACAAGACATCGAAAACCGACCTACATAACATAATGAAAATATAGTGTGTATCTATACGTCGCGTGTGCGAACGCCGTAAGAATAGATATAATATTAGAACGATAATATTATTATACCGCAGTATACATACCTACCTATACAACATGTAGTATGTACCATCGAGAGCGCGTATACAGAACACAATTGTGTGCAGTCAGTTTTTGAAATAGTGTAAAATATTCCGTTCGTAGGGAGAAGTTCGTTACTAAGAAATAAAACACAGCATAGTATGTACGTACCTATGCGTCGCGAGAGAAAAAGACATCATACAGACCTACCGCAACAATGTAATAAAAAATATTCACGCGCAAATCGGGAAGTCCAAAATACTGGTAAAATGCATAGTTGAAAATAATATTATTTGAATGAAACGAAATAATATGTACCCATGCTGTTTGTGTATAGTAAACCATTTTGTACAAGTAAATTTGTTTTGCTGGTAAACAGAATTTTGTTGTAATGTTATTTTGATAGTAGATTCATTTTCAAACGATGAGAGTAAAAATCGATGTTAAATATTAAATTGAATTAAATTTTTTGAAACAGTAAAATGTTGCATTTGGAATAAATATCTTTATTGAACTCTTGGAGAAATAATATTAAATGAGCGTTGTTGTGTAAAATTATGCGTAGTAGAATTTTGATAAGAATATAAATGTGCGTACGTAGTGATGTGACGAAATAATAATGAGGAATAATATTAAACAAATATTTTTGTTTTGAGAAAATTAAAGTTAAAAAATAAATCGAAATGAATAATGTTAAACCTTCACGACCGTTCACGAAACTTAAAAAATAAATCCACTTAACCCTTAGTGAAACCTGACCGAATTTGTTAACCCTTTGTGAATAATAATTGAATTTTTTTTAATGTCAAGTATATGTGAACTGTTACTGAATTTTTGAATTTAGTAAAGAAACAGTTAACCCTTTGATGACCATCGTTGAAAATTTTGACATTAACGTAAAAAGTAGGATGATGTTTGTAAAAGTTTTTGTGAAATAAAGAAGTAACCATGTAACGATGTAGAATTTTTGCTGTTGAATATTAACCCTTCGTGTTCGGAATTTGTTATCTTTTGTGAAGTAATTAATTTTCTTGAAATGTTATAATGTGACTTTTGCGGCTTATTATCATCGTGATATATTGAAGTAACCAATGCCTTGTTTATTTGAGAACTGAGTCCGTTTAGTGAATTGTCCCGTTAAGGTAAACTAACGAACGCTCTTTGAAAAAAAAATGAGTTATGTTTATGTAATATGTGAAGCCGTGGTAGGAGAGATGTGTTTAAATACTTTTTTGTGACTTTTTGTGTAATCAATGTAGAGACGATGTTATCTGGGTGTGTGAAAGATAAATCGTGAAGCTCTTGTTGATGAATGTAGACAATGTGATTGCTAATCGTTCATGCCTATTATTTTGAAGTTTGAGTTTATATGACGTTTAATTCCGCGTAGGACACGTAGTAATCTCTTATGAATTGTAATTGGAAATGTTTGGATGTGGTATATCCTTGTTGAATTAAATATAATTTTGTGACTTTATGTAAATTTGTTTATGTTGCTTGAATACATTGGAAAATGTGATAGAACATTTTGACATTGAACGGAAAGGCTTATGAAGGACACAGAATAAAACCTGTAGTGGAATGTTGGCTACAGATATTCAATGGGATAATTTTGATTAATTGTATGTTAGTGAATAAAGATGATGTATGAATCTGTTTATGAAAGGTGAGCCCTGTATGAAGAAGTAAATGTTGAATTTGAATAATGATGTATGTAAAGAATTTATTGAACTTGTAACTTGTATATTGTGTAGCAAAGATCGAAAGTTGTTCAATGTATTTGTCATGTATTAAGCCTGTGTGAGGGTAGCTCCCTCTGAGATTATCTCTATGTGAGAAATCTGTCTCTGTGTGAGAACTGTGTCGTATGTAATATGCGTAGAAGGATTTGACGCCAATAATGAATATCGGTTACTGTAAATGTGATTGCAGTCGTCGTGATGTACCATTATGTCATGTCTGCGTGTAAATTGTTTTTCTAATATGTATATGTCCTTATTATGTATGATTTCTTTCTGTGCTTTGCCAATATCTTTGTATGGTACATGGTACATGAAATCACTTGTATATGAGTGCTATTAAGCTTAATGGGTTAAATGAAGCGAAATTGTAGTATCTCTAATTCCATCTATACAAAATTGTTTATATTTATTTAAATTCCTTTATGTTACTTTTCCCTTGTCGGATACATGTAACTGGAATCGAGAATGATGTAAACCAACTTCTTAAGTATGTAACTTTTGTTTTATATGTTTGTCATGTTTAAAATGTTAACTTGTCGTCGATCGTAGTAAATGAATCCATCAATGAAACGTACGTATGTTGATAAATTGAAAGAAAGAATTTTATCACCATGTAAAACGAACCGTATATTGTAACGTAATACAGATCCTGAGTTTCTTATAAGGTGGTATTGTAAAATGTTTAAAGTTGTTGTTTTCATAACCTGTGTTTTTCATATACATGCACATATGCACATGTCTATATATATACACACCTCTATGTACTATTATATTGTTATGATTGTAGCTCTCAAACTTTTGATAGGAGCCCCTTACTAAAACAACCAATGTGAATTTTGTGTTATTATTAAGAAGTGTAAGTCAAAATATGAAAACAGTTCGCATCTATTTTGACTATGGGCAATTTACCGCGAGTGCTTAATAATAATAATTGAACGGGCTATAGGATGTAAGAAACATTGTAATAGTATATAAGCTACCAATTTTGAATTGTTTGTCTGTAATTGGGTACCTATGTAGTTGCTTATGTATCCAATGGTTCTCAACTTTTTATGTAACCAGTGGTACTCAACTTTTCATGTAACCAGTGGTTCTCAACTTTTTTTTTTGTAGTAGTTCTCAACTTTTTTTTGTATAATTGAGGAACTTGAAAATTTGTCGTTTCTCTTCAAATTTTCAAGAGGGGCCGAAAGGGAGAATGCTACGCATTAAATAATCGCTGCGGAGAAGTTCATACTGACTAATGTTCCTACAGTCAATTGTTGTCTGTGAGTCTTCCGTAATAATAATAATAATTGTACGTTACAAAGAACACGTGACGGGCTGATGCTTCGATCTGCACACGGCACCACATCGTATGATTCTCATTCCCTTGAAGAATAACCGTTAAACGTGCCTGTTCCTCCTCGCGTCGCTTGCAAGCAAATTCAGTTACCCGCAAACCATGGCATAGGTTGGACGAAAGAAGGGTTTGTCCCTTCCCGCCTTAGTCGCGAACAGCGATGTGCGTAACTCCGACACAATAATAATACTAACAATAATTATGTAATAGTACTTAACTTCGTAATGTGATAAACAAGTGTGTTGCCCTCTATTGTATGTAAAACTATTCTTATTGTGTGTCGTTAATAATGTACTTTACAAGTCTGTGTTAGTTTTACGTGCGCGACCAATCTTACCGCCAATATCAAGGAACAATAGTAACGATTAATAATTAATAGTAATTAATAAATTGTATAATGTTATGGACAAGCTTATATTCTCTTTGAGTTATATATACATGGCGATTCTTGTGGTAATAATGATAATAATTGGAAGTTTTGAGTATAATAACAATATATGTTGGTTTTGGGCGTGGTTTTTGCTGTTGCCGCCATTATTCATAACCGTGTGAAATTGGATAATCCATAAGTTCTGAACAAATATTCTATGTTAGGAATCATGAACAATCACATAAACTGTTCTTTCTACTTTCCCAGTATTGTGAAATTGATTGAAATTGCGAATGTGATCCTAAATCTTCAGCGTGTACAGCTTCACCTCGGATAGTCAGTATATCGCGTAGCGGTGATTTACCGATATAACTCGCATTACAATGTGAACTGTGTAATCCTTTAGTAACTTCTCCGGTCCATACCCTTGTCAAAAGAGTGATTAAGAGACTAGCTGAGTATTTCTGAAAGGAATATTGAAATAGTGACGCCTTCTGCCTTTAACACTGAGGATATTGTAGGAACGTATAAGATATCCCATGTCTCTTGAGAAGTAGTGATCTCTTCCGTCTTGAGGACAGGATCTATCAGATTCTGACACCACCACACCCCTGTACGTCTTTGAGTATAACCAGCGACCGCCATAGTAGCATCAGGGTATGTTTCTTTCACGATCCTGCCATCTTCCGTCTATGAGTGCAAAATACGTTAACAATAACATACTTGTCTTTGTGTTATTCTTATCCTGCTCGCCAGTCTAACTGTAAGTGACTATATTACTACTGTATATGATGTATATATATTGATAATTTTTTCATAACTGAGTTCATATTATCATTGAACTATCTATATATTAATTTTCCGTTGTGTATATTAATTTTCCGTTGTGTAATAATTTAAGATTTTGAGTTTGAATGAAGAATGAATGATTCCAATTAAATATTTATAAATCACTTGATAAACCAGGTATTGATTTATATTGTAATACCAAGGATGGTGTATTTGATAATTGCCCTTGTTTGTTTTATTGTCTCAGTCCGAATATGGTATAACTTTCATAACTTTGTATATTGAACGGAATGTTATTCCCTACAAATTTACTTTGAAAATAACTGTCTTGTTATGTAATGTATATGTTTACACAATAAATGTAAATCACTTACCATCCGATATCTTTCTGTTGAGATCCATTTTATATATACCCGCCAGTAGATTCAATACTCTTAATAATACTAAAGTACATCTCTCCGCCTCCTTGTATATAATCTTCCAATAACCTAGTTATACTTGGAGTAGTTATGTCACAAAGGTTCAATTCCTTGATCAACCAATGGATGAAAGACCCTATTATTTTACTATGAAAGCAACAAAGAGTTAAAGGAATGGCTCCACTGATGGAAATAATATATCCACTTTCTTGGAAAGGTCTGATGTACTTATGATAATCTTTGTTCCAATTGATATAATTTTTGATGGTTTACTTGGAGATATTTATCTATAATTTTACTCAAGAAAAGATATAAGTAGAATCTTTGCAATATAAAGTATACTAACAGAAGAAACATTATTGCTGAAATTACCTATGTATTCTATAATGATATGATGACCATAAGAAAATGATGAAACCGAAGGATAAAGAATTCTCTGAACTTTACGTAAGTATAATATGTATAATTGAAGTATGTAACTGACACCCACACACAATGCGTTCCTCTTGTACAGACCAAGTAGAATCATCCCTAGACATGAACTTGAGCCAATATATTAATCTGTTTTACTTGCAAATATAATTGTAACTTTCTCTATATAATATAATTAATTTTCTATGTGTTTCGCTTACGTACATTGCAAAATGTATGTAGCGAAGCTGGGGGTTACGAGCCAATTTATATACTTTTATTATGTATGTATAATGTAAATTCTTTCTTATATAATATTTGATAATTTCTCTTGTGATAATTTTGTAATATGATATGATGCGATCGTCCTAGTGGGACGATATCGTATCAGTACCTACCTATGTACTTATTGGAAATCTCATACCTACAATATTGTCTATGAATTTCATAATTCCTTTTTCACAATTATTTTTCTTTGTTTTTTTTCTCATGTGTCATATTTAGTCTGTCATATGTGGTCTATGAAATTGAATGAAAATATGCCGAAATTATGTCATTCTAATTTACACAAATTAGGAGTTTTCATGATGTGCAAGCATGATGTTTTAAAACCAAAATAATCTCCAAGCTTTATGTTTCAGTTTTGTTGTATTTTTTATCACTTCCATTTTGAAATTGATTCAATATAATGAAAATGTTTTGTCTACGATTTCGGCAATCAGGAAGTCAAATTTTCAAACATTACTTCAGTAAATTTCATTAAAATGTTGATATCTTTGTCAATAAATAAGATATTTGAAATATTTTTGGCCTGGAGTCTGTGATCATGTATAGAGTTTATTATTCAACATGCCTTTCCTAAATTAGGGACATCGTTGATATGTACGGGCTCAAATATTTGTGCCAATTCCCACAAATACTAAAGGTCTACTATAGTTTTGAAATCTGAGGCTTAAAAGCATTTCAAAATAAGTCATTTTCATCTTTCCACACACACACAATAAGTCAAGTCATCAATTTTCATCTTTCCACACAAAGCATAAAGGGAACATTAAAATAGAAGAACAATACATACCTTCTCCTTTTTTGTAATTAAGATACTTTGCAAAAATATAAATCATGTTATCATTTATCAGAACGTAATCATTGCAAAAAAATAATGGATAGTCACCTATTTTTTCCTAATTTCCTATTCAACTACATATTTTATAAAACATCATATGAAAAGAGAAAGTTTTATTATGTTAATTCATTTATTGCATCAAAAATTCATAAAACAACTACTCGATCAACCTTCAAGATTTTCCTGGGAACGAAGAGAAGAGAATACAGTCTTTTCCGTTCAGATTCTTCGCAATGATTGTGTCACTTCTTCCCACGACATTCCTAAAGCCATAATGTCGTTGTCATTAATTTATTATCAATTTAATTTCTTATTTCTTAATCATTAATTTCATCATTGAAAAATGAGCATCCAGATCGCAATGCACCGTTTTGTGTTTCTGCAAAAAAATATACTGTTAACTCTTTAGTAATAAAAATGTAAAGCAGGTTTAATAGATTAGATAAAAAAATTAATTTGATTGAAAACGTAAATTAATTCTCACCTGATGTTAAATTAAATATTGAACGTACTTTTTGACACATCGTTCATTAATCGCCATTTTGGAATGTTATAATCATGGATGTATATAGGTAGGGGATGGAACGTTTATAGTAATTTGTATGCATGACAGCGAAGCCAAAAAGTGAGGAAGGGAAATCGACGGTGGCCATTTTGTATGAAACACTTTATTTAACATTTGTATGGGCAATGTATGGAGATTATTCACACAGTATCAGAAAACATTATATTTACTTCTTAAAATAATTACAATGCCACATAACTTAATGTTTTCATATATTTGATGAAATAGGGAATAGGATGAGTAAATAAAATTGAGGAATTCATTTCAAAATCATTCAGTATTTATTTTTAAACATTGTTTTCATATACACACAATATGGAGAGAATGAATGAAGATTGAAGGAAAATAAATAAAAATGTACAGAAATTATAGCTAGAAATAAAAACAAATTTTGATAGTTTTATTGAATATATAAAAATAAACAGGAGAAACTGAGTGATTTATAATATGTAATAACAAAAAGTAACAAAATGCATTATAATTAACATAAATAAACTCTAAACCCAGGATATTTTGTAAGAATGACGTTTTTCTCCAACGTCGCAGAAAAACGAGATGTTTTTGAACACAAAACACTATGTTTACTTGGTGTCAAATATTGGATAATGTCCAGTTTCTCCTTTCTGGATCCTTTGGAAAACTACAAAAAATGATTTTGTTTATAAACATGCTATAATATCATTAACCTGATCAGATTTGTATGCATGAAACATTTCATTCTAACGGGTAAACAAACCAAACATCAGATTGTGGGTTCTTTGTATTGTCAGATGACAGAATGGAAAACAAGTTACATGTGTAGATATAGGAGAATAAGGACAAATAATTATATAGAACGTTTATAACATTATTATGATCATTTATAAGTATACGAATTATAATATAAACGACTTTAAAATCGCTATATATAAAGATAAAAACTACAATACAAAACATTAAAACAACTTACCGAAAATATGACAAAACAACTCAACATAAGGGTTGGTTCACGGGAGCAAAAATGTCACTCGGCGTGAACGACCATGAAGTTGCAGTGAGTGGTGAATGTAATCCGGATAATCGTGAATAACTTAGAGCGTTTTATGATCCAATATTATCGTAATGGTGCCATTATTTTTTACACCTTTTTATTATTTTTTTTTATTGCTTTTATAACTTATAAAATTTTTTTTTTTGGATTTACTTTTTGTTATAATTTCTTAAATTTGCCGACGTGTAAAAGACGTAAATTATGAATATATTTAAATAATTAATATTTTTATTATTATTTGACTGGCGCCTTTTTATAGTAGCATTCAAGTACTTTTGTGTTTCTTTTAAATGATAAAAATATTTTTGCCTCTAACGAAGGAATAAATTATTTTAATAGGTATCTTTAAAATTAACAGTTAAAGTAATAACTACTTGATTTGTTTATAACTAATTGTTTTATACTTTTTTTTAAAATTATTCCAATATCTAACTTTCTGAGCTTGTATACTTCCCAAATACTTGTTACAAGTTTATATCCTAAATTTATCCAAAGGAATTCACTGAATCAGCGTCAGAAAGTATAAATGACAATTACGCAGAAATCGAGTATATTTTCTGAGACTATAATTATTTTGTTACACATTTTGAAAACATAGTAACATACAGTACAAGAACACTATGAATACGTACCTACTGGCATTGTATAGGTACTTTCAAAATACGCGTCGTCGAGTGATCACTCGGTGACTGTCTGAACGCAGCCCAAATGCGACGCACCGAACAAATTTCTTTCATACAAAATGGTCGTCATTCCCCTCCCCGCGCAGCTACAAAATGTTTGCCAAAGTGTCTGTCCATTACTCTATTTAGGTCCATGGTTATAATGACACAAATAATTGCCAGATGAATAACATATTGTTTTTGGCTTTTCAATTAGTACGTGCTTAATATTTTTAAATTGGATTATTTACGTAAAAAATATTTTAAATGTGTTTATTTGCACGAAATTAAAAATATTTTAAATGTTTTTATTTGCATGAACTTAAAAAAATTCTGATTGTGCTTATTTTTTACAAATTAATCATAAATATTTATAGTACTTTTCATAATTAATTTTAGTATGGCAATATCTTCTGGCACACAATTTTGGCGGTAAAGAACATTTTCGCACTCTTTCAAACTCACGCAAAAAACGTATTTTTTATCTCATTCACACTTTTTTTTTACACTCTTTTTTGCTGTTTTTCTCGCTTCTTTAAAAGAAAGTACGGCAATTAGTGGGTTTTTATTTGAAATAGATACCTCATCTTGTAATGGTCAGGTCAATGGAACGCAAATTCCTTGAAATGGGCGAGTATAGCCCGGTCTTCGTTAGTATGTAAATTCAAAAATCATTTTTATAAGATATAAGATATAAGATATAAGGATAAGGATTATATATGAATCATACTAACCAAGATAAAGCGAGAAAAACCTGAAGACAGAACTACTTCTTTGTAAATCTCTGTTAAAACAAATTGCCTTATATTTTAAAGTTCTTATTGGGTAGTAAAAAAAATACCTTGGCTCTTTTCATAACCAAAAATATGATTTAAAATAGAAATAATCAAGATAAGTTTTGAACTTGCGACATCCAGCATTCAATAGTTTTTCCATAATCCTAAAATGAACTATTGAAATATTAATGATATATCAGAATTCAAAATAGTTATATTTGATTCTTATTCCTTACAATGTGATTTTTGTAAATGTTGGGTTCAATAAAAAGAGAAGTCATGTGATGGTAAATATGTTTATTGAAAATAGAATATTAACATAGCTAGGTGTGATCTGAAAAAATCAAAACATGAGTAAATTAACATATCAATAAAACTACAACATACAGTATTTATTAGTCAACAAATCAAATATGAAAACATACCAACATTACATACAACATGAAGAATATTGTAAAACTATGATATGGGGGGGTGAGAGAGAGATGGTGAGAAGAATGGTTTTGGTTGAGGATAAAATAAATAAAATTTTTAACCAATAATGCCAGCGGCTGAGACTCTACTGGGCTACTTACAGCACTCCAGGAGTTAAAACAATAAAATGGTCTCGATTAAATTATACAGTGAGGCTATATAAATTAAGAGACGACAAGTTATCTGTAATTAAATGGACAAATGTGTAAAAGACAAATTTAGATTCAAATAAACATTTAATTAAAAATAAAAAATTCTTACCACTATTACAAACACACGTTTAAACAGCAACACAATACTACGACTTACTCACTACCCCGTATTGTCTGTGCACACGTAATTATCCCAATATAAAAAAACACACTTGATTATTATTTCAATAAAAACGAAAACGTAGCACTTTTAAAATAATTAAATTTCACTTTGCGATGATTGTAATGGATCCCACGATGAGGGCACCTCTGGCATGAAAATGCCTAGAGGCAAACAAGTTGAAGAAGGCGCCCCTTGGCGCAGTGCTGGGAGGGCGAAGTCCCACGTCCGAGGCTCCTGGAGGCAATTACCAGCCTACACAGGTGCAGAGTTGGCTCGTCATGACTTCAGGAGGAGAATATCTCGACTCAACTGAAGCCCAATGACTAGAGACACTTGTCTCTCTGAAGGTCAGCTGATGAGTCATTGAGTGATGGCAAGAGCAATCCTTCTACCAAGGACAACTGACTACTCACTACGACTCGTTGATGATAACTGTTCACCACTGATGGCTGATGGAGACTCACTACTGATCACTACCGATGACTGGAGGAGACTCACTGATCTTTCAAGGACATTTCTCCGCTGTTCCTTGAGTGGTGTAGAGAGGGGTTGGTCATATACCCCTCCTACGCTGTGATGCATCTCTGTGCAGCGCCGTGATTGGCTAATTGAATACCAATACACGCTCACCGCAAGTTCCATTGTATTGCGAGTACACCTGCACCCTTGTCTGCATTCCAGGAATTATGTACATGATGAAATAAATATTTACAAATAAGTTTGATATTGTTAAGCGTCCAATGCACTGATTTATAATTATTCACATATGTATAATTAAAGCGTCTCTTTCACTGATATTATATTTAAAACAATATTTCTTGTGTCCATTATCACCATTATTATTATAGCGTCTTTTCGCACAGCACAAATAACACACATCTTATTCTATTACATAGCACAATACAACCCTTTAGGTAGATAATTAAATACTCAAACTACGTATGTTACACTAAAATTAAAATTCATACCTAAAGAGTCGTTTACATTATTCAAAACATATCATCGATATCAAAACTCAATAATTCGAAGCGTAGGTATAAAAAATCCAACCAAGCCGACACTATGAAATAATAACAATACAAACGCATTCTAGAATATTCATTAAATAATTTGATACATAATGAATGCGCCTTAAGTTGATACATAATGAATGCGCCTTAATCCTTTGTCGAATAATTCTTTTTATTGCCCCTGTTGCTATGTAGATACAAATATATATAAACAATAATATTTTGAATGCAGGTACGAAGATTAGCAAACAATACATTATTAATGTAGGTACCTTTTAAGTGCAGCTATATTTTTAATGTTGGGTTATTCTAAATTCTTATGAACTGCATTGTTTATTTCGGTATTTCAGTACCACTTTCTAAAGAACAATTATTATTTTTAATGGTAACTTTTCGGCACAATACCTACGATACCGGGCATATCAAATCGCCACCCATTCCTTGTCGAAAAGTTATCCATTCTGTATAATACACATCTCACAATTGATTTCTCAAATTCAAAACAAATTATATTATATGAAACTATCTATAAAATTCAACACAATTAGCAAGTAGGTAGGTGCACACACATTTCCATAAAATAATTATCATATAAACGCGTTTCTTCTTTTACATTTTTCTTTAAAACCAGCTCAATTCAAATTACAAATATACATCGTCAAACATATCCCTCGTATGTGACCAAAACAAAACAATGTAGATGTGACTCATGATACCAAAACGAATATTGTACTCCTTCATACTTTTCCATTCTACAAGCATGCTTTGTGACAGCAGACTGGGGGACTGGTTCTCTCAGTCGCACATACGTCTCTCTACACAAACGTCGGACCTCCATGTCCCTCACAAACTCAATACAACGGACCTCACTGTCCACACGACGAAATACATTGGAGAACTAAGCAGGACGGAACGCTCATCGCCTCTGTGCTTATCCCATACAAACAAAACATATCCTTCATACACGCAGAATTACTATCTTTCTCATACACGCAGACTTTCTCTTCAAAACACGCAGAATAAATACCTCTCCTTACAAATAGCTACCAGTGCCAACTGAGAATCCCTCACACATCTCTGTCACACAAAGCATCTCTCTCCTCTACTACAACTCTGATATTCAGAATAACAACATTATATTCACATTTTCCACACATCCGACATCCACATAAATTATCTTCACACGTTACTCTCGCTGGTTACCTCAAACAAATTCCTTTTTTTCATTTACAAAAATTATTATAACATTTTACAACGATTACAAAAAATAATGCACACGTAGGCATAAACAAAAGTTGCACCTACCTACCTACGTAATTAAAACATTTTACACATGAAAACTACCTATCTAGTCATCCTAATTTATACTGGGCGCCAGAGATATTTTTACGGAAAATATTCAAACCATTTGAAAATATTTAAGCAAAAAACATTTTTCCTATAACAAGCCTAAGTCAATCCTAATCCAATATAACACACATATGTGACTATCTGGCTTGATTGAATTTTCTCCTCGACTTCAAACATCGAGAATCCATATCGATGAACAAATTATAATAATAATCATCGATAGCATAACATTCATAGTTGATTCGATTGACGGACGCATATATCTTTTTGAACAATATCAACGCTGTTCTACGGCGACGCGATATTTTTCTATTCACGAATCTAATAATAATTATAGCTATACATATAAGCAAACGTATGCAGCTTTCCGCGATCAATCCCGCGACGATCAGCATTGCCAACACTGATTTCAACACCCACGCGAAAGAGTTAACCCATTCGTGAATAGAGGGAGGTGTGAGTACCTCCCGTTCGGTGTCCTCATCTATCTCTTCCTCCGAGAGGGTAACCCCATCCTCTACGGGTACAATTTCCTCCCTAGCGTCCTGGCTAGGTACATACCGAACCTCATCGCGAACAGATGCTATGTCTGGAAGATTATCTAACACAACCTGATACATCTCTGTGATCACTTCAGGTTCAGATTGTCCCTCCGGAGTGTATTCTGGAAAGTCCAGGCGCCATACCAACTCTTGCAAATGTTCCAGATTAACTAACTCCCGACCATTAATCCTCGTCCTATACCAGGATGTCATTTGCTTCCATACGCTCATTGCTGGTCCTTCATCTTTAAATAATACATGGCCATACCCTTTTAAACGATTGTTTATCCTGACCTTCCAGTCAACAAAATCACTCCCCAGTTCATCCCGACCTTGACACACTGTCAACAGGTCATTATAGATCGCATTTATCTGCCCTTCCACACCAAACCTTCGCAAAATTACTTCTTTGAATACACCCCATCGACAATACCGAAACCCCAGAGACTTCCAGTACCGCTTAGCGTCGCCGCGCAAGCAATACACAGCCTCCCTTGGCAATTCATCTTCCCACTCAAGCTTCCAGCGTTCCTCGCATTCTTTGAGGAACCGTTCGGGGCCTTCATCAGTCCAGCCTCCGAACGAAAGCGAAAATTCGCGCACATAGCATCTGATATCCGACACCTTATCCATCGATCGAATCATACCGTAATACACAATAAACACATGTCAATAAAACAAAGCCAAAAGTCAAAACAATACACATTCGCCATTACAAATAACTTGTCAGTTCATTATAAAAAAATATAATATACACCCTCCTCCGATATCACAAAAAAAAACTAATTACAAAATCTCAGGGATGGATTCGTTGTAACGATTATGCACAGGAGTGCATTTTTTCGTTACGGCCCCACGTTGGGCGCCAATATGATATGGGGGGGTGAGAGAGAGATGGTGAGAAGAATGGTTTTGGTTGAGGATAAAATAAATAAAATTTTTAACCAATAATGCCAGCGGCTGAGACTCTACTGGGCTACTTACAGCACTCCAGGAGTTAAAACAATAAAATGGTCTCGATTAAATTATACAGTGAGGCTATATAAATTAAGAGACGACAAGTTATCTGTAATTAAATGGACAAATGTGTAAAAGACAAATTTAGATTCAAATAAACATTTAATTAAAAATAAAAAATTCTTACCACTATTACAAACACACGTTTAAACAGCAACACAATACTACGACTTACTCACTACCCCGTATTGTCTGTGCACACGTAATTATCCCAATATAAAAAAACACACTTGTTTATTATTTCAATAAAAACGAAAACGTAGCACTTTTAAAATAATTAAATTTCACTTTGCGATGATTGTAATGGATCCCACGATGAGGGCACCTCTGGCATGAAAATGCCTAGAGGCAAACAAGTTGAAGAAGGCGCCCCTTGGCGCAGTGCTGGGAGGGCGAAGTCCCACGTCCGAGGCTCCTGGAGGCAATTACCAGCCTACACAGGTGCAGAGTTGGCTCGTCATGACTTCAGGAGGAGAATATCTCGACTCAACTGAAGCCCAATGACTAGAGACACTTGTCTCTCTGAAGGTCAGCTGATGAGTCATTGAGTGATGGCAAGAGCAATCCTTCTACCAAGGACAACTGACTACTCACTACGACTCGTTGATGATAACTGTTCACCACTGATGGCTGATGGAGACTCACTACTGATCACTACCGATGACTGGAGGAGACTCACTGATCTTTCAAGGACATTTCTCCGCTGTTCCTTGAGTGGTGTAGAGAGGGGTTGGTCATATACCCCTCCTACGCTGTGATGCATCTCTGTGCAGCGCCGTGATTGGCTAATTGAATACCAATACACGCTCACCGCAAGTTCCATTGTATTGCGAGTACACCTGCACCCTTGTCTGCATTCCAGGAATTATGTACATGATGAAATAAATATTTACAAATAAGTTTGATATTGTTAAGCGTCCAATGCACTGATTTATAATTATTCACATATGTATAATTAAAGCGTCTCTTTCACTGATATTATATTTAAAACAATATTTCTTGTGTCCATTATCACCATTATTATTATAGCGTCTTTTCGCACAGCACAAATAACACACATCTTATTCTATTACATAGCACAATACAACCCTTTAGGTAGATAATTAAATACTCAAACTACGTATGTTACACTAAAATTAAAATTCATACCTAAAGAGTCGTTTACATTATTCAAAACATATCATCGATATCAAAACTCAATAATTCGAAGCGTAGGTATAAAAAAATCCAACCAAGCCGACACTATGAAATAATAACAATACAAACGCATTCTAGAATATTCATTAAATAATTTGATACATAATGAATGCGCCTTAAGTTGATACATAATGAATGCGCCTTAATCCTTTGTCGAATAATTCTTTTTATTGCCCCTGTTGCTATGTAGATACAAATATATATAAACAATAATATTTTGAATGCAGGTACGAAGATTAGCAAACAATACATTATTAATGTAGGTACCTTTTAAGTGCAGCTATATTTTTAATGTTGGGTTATTCTAAATTCTTATGAACTGCATTGTTTATTTCGGTATTTCAGTACCACTTTCTAAAGAACAATTATTATTTTTAATGGTAACTTTTCGGCACAATACCTACGATACCGGGCATATCAACTATTTTAAAAATTTTCTACGATAGTACAATATACATTACTATAAAATATATAGTACAAAACAATAGTACTATGAATGCTTAAATGAAATGAAAAATATATATACAATATATAAACTTCGGTGAGCTATTCAAAGACTGATAAAATTTCAACTTTTGGTATAAGTATAATATACAAATACAATCAACGAAGACATTCCAAGTTATCATAAACCTAGTACTTAATTTTGCCTAAGCTTTAGTTTTGGATAAGTTTTATTTTTCTCCAAGCATAATATTTTTCAACTCGTCTAAATGTTATGTTACTCCATAATTACACTCGGTGTCTGGTGCCTTGCCTGAAAAAGAAAAAATGTTATGTAAGTGCGAAGTTATTATACTTCTACTATATATACCATCACGGCATATCCCACAAGTGGGGTAGTCAGCAGACCAGCAGCATGTAATAAACACACAAACTGTCCTCTCCCTGCCAACAATAAAACATTCAGAATGGGTGGCAAACCTCATTGTTGAATTTAATATGTAAAATGTTATTAGGTATAATATATAAAATTCTACATCCATAATCTATTTCGAAACAGAGAGCATTACGCTCTTAAGTAGCATTCACATTACTTCACTTTGGATGATCATCCAGAGTGTCAGGGTCAAACCTGTTCATCGAAAGTGAACACGTCTGTTCACATTTGTTCATCCTATGCTTTCACTGCCGTGTCAACACTCACGGTCATGTTGTATGTAGTTTGACGTATTTTCGTATAAAAATAATTAATACTATACTATACTATATACTATACCCTCACGCCGTATCCCAAGTGGGGTAGGCAGAGAGAACGGAACGCCACCCAGATCTATCTTTACACACTTCCTTCGCTTCCTCCACATTCATACAGTTTCTCATACATGCACGTCGATTCCTCTTACTCAACACGCGGCCGTCCTTGAGAATTTGATCCACGTGATCAAGCCACGTGGTTCTCGGACGTCCGCTCCCTCACACCTTTTCTTTCAGACAAGTATATCCTCTTTGTCATTCTTACTTCGTTCATTCGTTCAACGTGTCCAAACCACCGTAGTTTATTCACGCGCATTCTGTCCACAACACTCTTCTTGCATCCGCTCATTCTTCTAATATCCTCATTCTTCACTCTATCACGCAGCGTTTTAGCAACCATTCTTCTTAACGATCGCATCTCCACTGTATTCCACTTTCGTCCTTCTTCAGCCACGTCCATGTCTCGCTTGCATACGTAAGTGACGGTACCAGAATGGTATTGTGCACCAGCATTTTAGCCATGTTCGACACGTTGCCATTGCTGACAATGGGTCGAAGTGCACCGTTCACTCTAGCACCGGCCACTTTCCTTCTTTCAATGTCCCTATCGCATCTTCCATCCCTCGCAAACATACTTCCCAAATATACATACTCACTTACTTGCTCCAAACATTCGTCACCAACTTTGATCTCGCAAATCGTTTTTTCATTCTCTCTTTCAAACACTAGAACTTTCGTCTTCATAACATTCATTTTCAAACCATTCAAATTAACATTAAAACCATAAAAATAATTAAACAAATTCAAAAATTAAAAATAACACATAAATTAAATTAATATAGCTCTCGACTGCATAATAATTTTGTACATGATTCTGACATTCAATACAAATTCATAGAGAATTAAACAAATAAACTTGTTTATGGTCGTTTCAGTGAAAGGACCTTTCATCAAAATTATGACGAGTGGTAATCTCTTTCCTCCGTCATCGCTAGTGATCACTAGCGATGAAACGCCCGTTCACATTTGTTCATCTTGGAGGATCATCCGGAGTGATTACTGAAAGTGAACGTATGTGAACGACCCTTTATTTAGGACTGGAAATACATAGAATTAAACATGTTGTATTGTTATGTATTGGATATGGCAATGGGCCAGTTGCGGATTTTTTTTTTATTGATTAAAAATGTTAAACAGCACGTAAGAATCACGAATATATGCATAATTTTATTATATTTAGCCTAGTTTTGGAGAAATCAGCATTTGAAATTTGAAAAATAATATTCCCGCAAAAACGCCATCCATTACCCTCCGTCTTGTGATGACGTCACTTCATCCGAGTGTGTCTGTGGTTTTCTGTCTTGTACGGCGTTTATGTAGTTTGTTTACGTTTTTTCCGCGTTATTTTTAAATACTTAGAATCTTTTGTTTACTTATTTATTATAAGCATAAAACAGATAATACCTACTGCATATATAAAGTATAGAAAAAATGTAAATCTTTCAGAGATCAAATCTATCATCCAACACAATGCGCCACAATTAGTTTAAACAGAACAGAAATCGTCAGCTCATTATTTAAAAGAACTATTTATTATATTATCTACTATTATCGTCATAACATATTCCGGCATAGTGTTGGAACTGTCAATTCTCCATTCAGAGTTTTGTTTCGTGTTTTCCTCACATAAATTTTGGAGACCTAAGGCAATGTTTTATTATTTAAAAATGAATATTGGCTCATAGTTTATATAAGTTAGTGTAACACATTCGATATATAGTGGTTTGTTATAGACTTGAGATTAAAAATTGAAAATAGAATACAATAGTTTAAAACTGGTATTGTCTTTAACTGCAAAAATAAAAATTTGATTTTGTAAAGGTCAATCTGACAATTTACCAAAAGTATCTACATTAATGATGTGCGACTTTTTTTGTCACAAATAGAGATTTTATAGAGAATAATTTTCCATCGCACATAGTTTTCAAGATCTTCTAACTGAAATCAAAACAGGAAAAAAACATTGATTCAATATCTCGTTCGTAATTAAATTAGAAACAAAAAATAGATGTCACAATAATAACAGACATTACAGCATGGTCGAAACATATCTCTAAATTCAATATAATCTCAAATACATTATCATGTCTCCTTCGTGTTTTCCCTATCTTTTATATGATTTGACTCTAATTCTGATCAAATAATTATTTTGTCAGCATAGCAATATAGCATGCTACGGTGCATTGTTTTTGTGTGAACTAAATTTAATAGAAAGCCAGATGCAAAAGGCAAACTTATAAAACAATACCTTATTATTACAGTAACAAGGATTGAAGAAAATACAATACGGCGTTAGAAGAATATAAGCTTATATGTGTTGCTGCGCAAAATACTTTCAAAAAAGTATTTAAATACAAATACTTTTGAATATTGGTGTTTCAAATACAGAATACTAAATACTTTTTCAAAAAATATTTAAATACAAAATACGTAGGTATTGATCAAATAGTTTTATTAAAAAATTTTTACAAATATATACTGAAATGATCCTCGTAAACATAGCGACTAACAATGGATGAAACTTTATTTTTCTTATCGTCTCTTTTGGTCACCACTATTTCCTTTTTTTCCGAGTCTGTAGGCACGCTTTATTTGGAGCTGTAACCATGGTGTCTGAGCATAGTGGCTCTATGCAATATTTATAAAATTTATTTGTAGACATTTTTAAACATAAAAATAATAATTTAGTCTGTAATGACCGAGAAAATGCAACGAACAGCGAAAATTCACTTCTCAAACTGGATAAACATGTGACCTCGAGAAATTCGAATAAAATGACGTCACATCCGCCATTGACCAACTACGTCGCGTTTTGATAACTGTCAAATTTTAATGATTTTATTTTTTATTTTTACGTATGAAAATGTGTTTTTTATACATTTTAAACCTAAAATTATTAATATGTGACCTTCAATTTACGTACTTCAAGTATTTTCAGCAAAATACCTCACTACCGCAACTCCCCCATTCTACTTATGTGTAATTTGTCTTTTCTCTATGAAACTGTTATTCTGTGGTGAACTCTAATAAAGGAATGTTAGCATTGTGGCTCTGCAAAGTTCAAACTGTGTTTTTATTTAAAACTAACCTTATTATCAATAGGTTATGGGCCCAGAGAATTAAGCAAAAAGCCCAGAATCATAAGTAAAAAGTACGAAATAACTGTGTGTTTTTGGCATTCTGGAGAAAACTATGTGTTTTGTAGTGAATGTCAAGGTCAAGTACTTTCAAAGCGTGTTCATTGTAAGTGCACGTGGTCTGATCGACGTAAATCTGGTTGTATTGTCTTAAAGTGCTTATTACCAAGTGTAATACAGGCTTTAATATGGATCAAACAACGGTTATTACGAAGTTCAACGGAAAAAAACTATTCACAGTGGAAATTTCATGTGAAGTGTGCATTGGTGGCAAAAGGTTTATATGGACATGTGACAGGAGGAGAAGAAAGGCCTACGGATGAAAAGGCGTCATTAAAATGGGATAAGGATGATGCTGCCGCAATGTGTATTATATTAACGGCGTTAGACCTGCAGCAAGTAAAACATATCGAAAATTGTGAGACTTCTAAAAAGGTGATTGAAAAGTTGGATACCATATATAAATTTAAGTCAGAATTCAGTAAGATGACACTTTTAGATAAATTTCATCAAGCGCAGATAAACAAAAATAAGTCTTTAATTGAATACATCAGCAGAATTGAAAATCTGGCATGTGAAATAAGAGAAACTGGTGAGACATCGTAAGTGAAACATCTGTAATAACTAAAATATTGGGAACATTACCAAATAAATTTAAAAATTTTAGACAAGCATGGTTGTCAATGGAAGAATCTAGACAAACACTAGCAAATTTAATGTCGAGATTGATGGATGAGGAATTTAATTTGGAAAGTAAAGAAGAACATGAAAGTGCATTCTTATCTCGGAGTTACGGCAAAATGAATCCTAAAACATGTTTTATTTGTAAAAAGAAAGGGCATTTGGCCAAAGATTGCAGAAACAATAAAAATGGTGTTACTTGTTTTAAGTGTAATGAAGTTGGACATATCGCTAAATATTGTAATATAAATAAAGTGAATCACAATAAAGTTCAATCTAATAGAGATAAAAACAGTAAATACTCATATTGACAATTGTTTATCAGTATCTGAAGATGATTCGTGGATTTTAGATAGTGGAGCATCAAAGCATATGACTGGGAGAAGAGAATTTTTTAGTACATTTAAATATACAGAAGGACAATTCGTTAGTTTGGGAAATGGATCTGAATTATCTGTAGAAGGTGAAGGAGACATTGATATTCTAAAATTTATTGACGGAGAATGGCATCTGTCTGTGATAAGGGATGTCTTGTATATTCCAGATTTGAAGAAGAATTTGTTCTCAGAAGGAAGATTGACTACCTTAGGAATGGAAATAAGAAAATATGATGATAAAGCATTTATTTATGAAAACGGAGAGATTATTGCACAAGGACAGAGACAACAAACTAATATATATAGAATGTTATTTAAAACTGAAATTAAAAATGAAGCGAATGTGACAAGTCTAGTAAGCGCAGTGACATGGCATCGAAGATTGGGACATATTAATTCAGCATATTTAAAAATGGTACCAGACGCTGTGGATGATGTCAATATTGTTACCTAATCATGATAAATTTTTTTGTGAAGCTTGTGTTTTAGGAAAGCAGAGCAGAGACTCGTTCAATAGATGTACATTGAAAGCTAATAAACCGGGAGAACTTATACATTGTGACCTTAGTGGAAAAATAAGCGTACCTACTGTGAGCGGTTTTCAGTATTTTTTACTTTTGAAGGATGATTTTTCAGGTTTCAGATATGTGAGATTTCTAAAACATAAAGATGATTCAAATGATGAAATAAAGTATTTTGTCAAACGATGTGAAAATCAAGATAAGAAGATACAACAATTTAGATCAGATAATGGTTTGGAGTTTTGTAATAATGACTTAAAAGGATATTTTAAAGATAAGGGAATAATATTTTCAACAACAGCTCCTTATACTCCTGAGCAAAATGGTAGAATTGAAAGAGAAATGAGAACTGTGATGGAAAGTGCTCGCTCAATGTTATTGGACAAAAAGCTACCAGAATATTTGTGGACAGAAGCAGTGAATACTGCAGTTTACTTACTTAATCGTACTCCAAATTCGAAAACAAAATGTGTTACTCCTTTTGAATTATGGTATGGAAGAAAACCATCTTTGGGACATACAAGGATATTTGGATCTACTGCGTATTCTTTGATTCCATCTCAACACAGAACTAAGCTGATGAAGAAAAGTAAAAAACTTATTTTAGTTGGATATTCAGGTGAAAGAAATTATCGTTTATTTGATTTAGAAACACAAAGTTTAACCATCTCAAGACATGTTATATTTGACGAAGACATAGAACATAAAAATGGGACAAGAGAAGATTATCAAAGTATTCAAGATCATGGCAATGAACCAGAAGTCGTAAGTCAGGACGAACCAGAAGTTGTATATCAGGATGAACCAGAAGTTGTAAGTCAGGATGAACACGAAGTTCAAATACATATTGATCCAGAAGTTCGAAACGAGGATAATCAGGAAATTCAAGTTCAGGACAATCGAGAAGTTATGGATTTAGAACCCCAAAATGATTCGGAAGATGAAGAAGTTAATCCAAGGAGAGGTAGAAGAGTTAGAAAATTACCTTCTAGATTTCAAGACTATATTTTATCGGATGATGATTTATCATTAATTGCAACATCTGTAGATATTCCAAAGAACTATCGAGAGGCAATTAATAATGGTTGGGACCACGCTATCAAAAATGAACTAGAATCACTTGAGAAGAATGGTACTTGGAAAATAGTTGACAAACCGAGTGATGTCAAAATTATTGATAGTAGATGGGTTTTCACCGAGAAACAAGTTGATGGTATCAAGATAAAAAAGGCAAGATTAGTGGCAAGAGGATTTATGCAAGAAGAAACAATAGATTCATTTTCTCCAGTTGCAAGGATGTTAACCATTAGAACAATGTTTGCTGTAGCTTTAGAAAAGAATTATCAAGTTGAGTATTTGGATACTTACGTGCAGCTGATCTGCTGGCTACCCCACTTGTGGGATATGCCGTGATGGTATAGTAGTAGTAGTAGTAGTATTTGGATGTGAAATCAGCATTTTTGAATGGAGACTTAAAGGAAGATATCTATATGAGAATACCAGAAGGCATCGAACACGATGTAAATGAGAACAAGGTGTGCAAATTAGTCAAATCGCTGTATGGACTCAAACAATCATCAAAGTGTTGGAACATGAAGTTGAATGATTTATTGACTAATATGAGTTTTCAACAATCTAAAGTAGACCCATGTTTATTTTTTAAGAACAGTATTTATATATTGATTTATGTTGATGACATTTTAATTTTTTCAGATGATAAAAGTTCTTTATATAATGTTAAGAAAGAATTGATGACAAATTTTAATATGAAAAGTTATAAAACAGAAAATAATTTGAAGTTTTTAGGTATTGATATTACTATTGGTAAAGATTATATAACATTTAATCAGAAGGATTTAATTAATAAGGTATTAAATGATTTTAATATGTCAGATTGTAAGCCTCAACCTCTACCGATAGAACCAAAATTAAAATTGAGTATTGTAAAGCCAAGTAATTCAGAAAATATTTCAAATTTACCTTACAAAGAACTATTAGGCAGTCTTATGTATATAATGTTAAGTACTAGACCTGATTTGTCATATACTGTGAATTTCTTTTCAAGATTTCAAAATTGTTTTACATACTTGCATTGGAAACATTTAAAGAATGTGTTAAGATATTTGAAAGGAACTGTTAATCATGTACTAATGTATAAAAAGGGAAATTATTCAGAAGTTATTGAAGCATATGTTGATTCAGATTTTGGTAATGATATAAATGACAGAAAAAGTATCAGTGGTTTTATGATGTATTTGGTAAAAATGTATTTTGGAAATCAAAGAAACAAACTAATGTAGCATTATCTAGTTGTGAGGCAGAGTATATAGCATTAAGTGAATGTGTAAAAGAAGTTAAATTTCTCAATGCATTATTGTCTGAGGTATTGAACTGTAATGTTACACCTGTAGTTTATGAAGATAATCAGTCATCTATTTTCTTAGCTAAGAATTATGAAACAAAAAGAAGTAAACATATTGATGTTAAGTATCATTTTGTAAAGGATGAAGTAAACAAAGAAAATATAAAGATTATGTATATACCTACAAATGAACAGTTGGCTGATATCTATACGAAGAGTTTATTTAAGTGTAAGTTTGTAGATGATGTTAAACGAATGGGAGTAGTTGAATTTGTTAAGTAGTGAAATGTAGAATTGGAGGGGTGTATTGGATATGGCAATTCTACTTATGTGTAATTTGTCTTTTCTCTATGAAACTGTTATTCTGTGGTGAACTCTAATAAAGGAATGTTAGCATTGTGGCTCTGCAAAGTTCAAACTGTGTTTTTATTTAAAACTATAACCTTATTATCAATATTATGTAATTTGAGACAAGTGTTTCTTTCTACTATTGATTCCTTAGTATTCTTAAATGATATTCTTAAATATTTTCAAAACAAAATTTCTTATGTTCTTGAACCTTAATATGTAGATACCATGAATGCCTTTTGGAAGAACTGGAATGATGCGCGAATCAAACAAGTTATACTTTGTGCTAGATGTAAATTGATGATTATTTTATTTCATGTATAAGTTGATGGCTCTTCTTGGAGGAGATCATCTGGAGTATTTGAAGTTATTGGCTAGGGATATTTCAGTAGTCTCAATTATTATCGCAGTGTACTACTAACAGTTAAAAAATTTTATTTGACTTATCAGTCATCAGATAAGCCATCATCAGATTGTTTATATAGATTATGTCATGTTAATAACCGAATCTTGAGTCATTAATAATATCCTTGATGCTGAAATTCAAAATGAAAGTACACAATGAAGTATGAAAATCCAAGATTACTAAATATTTTCACAATAATACATTTATATAATCAACTCTCACTTTCGAAGAACATTTCAAAAGGTTTAAATGAGATTCTGTAAGATTGTGATAGCTCTCTGTAAACTTGCGAATACTACTTTCAGACATTTTTAAAACACAGAATTAGTATAATAGTCAGTTTTACACTTTGCTGTTCCATTAATTAGGTACATAAATCACATGCGCGCAACCTATAAAATGTAACACACAATCACGCCATTATTTCATACGGAGAAGCGTCAAACACTTTTTTCATGTTAAATACACTTGTTTTTACATATAAAATAAATTTTAACGTTCACCAGACAAAAACGATCACTCAATAACCTGGTAAGATCGAAATAAGGTAGATTCATTAAGTATGAATTCAACAAACAGTAGATAAACTAATTGAAACTACAGCACCATAATCAACAGTAACCGTCAAGCTCCAAAACTTCACCGCACCACTTGCGATCTTTCGCAACCGGAAATAGTTTTAGTACGCAGGCCAATATCTTTAGTGTGGCCATGTTTTCATAATTATTATTAAATTTTTGTTATATCAGCTGAAACCAAAATTGTTGCTTTAAGTAGCATTCACATTGCTTCACTTTGGATGATCATCCAGAGTGTCAGGGTCAAACCTGTTCATCGAAAGTGAACACGTCTGTTCACATTTGTTCATCCTATGCTTTCACTGCCGTGTCAACACTCACGGTCATGTTGTATGTAGTTTGACGTATTTTCGTATAAAAATAATTAAACAAAAATTCAAAAATTAAAAATAACACATAAATTAAATTAATATAGCTCTCGACTGCATAATAATTTTGTACATGATTCTGACATTCAATACAAATTCATAGAGAATTAAACAAATAAACTTGTTTATGGTCGTTTCAGTGAAAGGACCTTTCATCAAAATTATGACGAGTGGTAATCTCTTTCCTCCGTCATCGCTAGTGATCACTAGCGATGAAACGCCCGTTCACATTTGTTCATCTTGGAGGATCATCCGGAGTGATCACTGAAAGTGAACGTATGTGAACGACCCTTTATATAAACCATAGAACAAATCACTCGTTACGGGTGGATTGCCGGTAAAGTAGCATTCACATAATATATTGCTTCACTTTGGATGATCATCCAGAGTGTCAGGTTCATCGAAAGTGAACACGTCTGCTCATTATAATCTGCCTTGTGAAACAGAGACACCTCACCAGTGTGACCAGATTTTATTTTCAAAAACTACTAAATGGGGAAGTCAAAAACTACTAAATTCTTAAAATGGTATAGGAATTTGAAATATTTCAAAAACTCCTCGGTTTTCTTAAACAATATTTTATCGCAATACCTTTTTCTATAACCTACCGGGGATTTGTACCGACTATAGTCAATATCGGATACTTTTCTTTTCACGAAAATTTCTACCCCCCCCCCCCGTCGCCGAATTTTCAAAATGGTATAGGAATTTGAAATATTTCAAAAACTCCTCGGTTACCGACAATTATTTTCGAATCATTAAGTATCGGGTACTTTTCCCAAGTACCCGATACTTTATCAACCAATTACCGACTAAATACAAAAACTACCAAAAAACTACCAAAAACTACTAAAAAACTACCAAAAACTACTAAAAACTACCAAAGAAATAAAAACTACTAAACATTGTTGCCAAAGCCTCAAAAACTACCAAAAATGTAGCAAATTACCAAATCTGGTCACACTGCACCTCATGCGATGGAGCCACCACAGCCAAATCACCTGCAATCTCTGTTGTCAAAATTAGAGAGGGATGATGCGAATCCTCATGTGTAAGAGGTTAGACACCATAATGTTGTCCATATTAGAAATAACAAGGTCTAAAATCCTTCCTCGATTACAATGATGATTGAACTGTTTAAGATCGCAAAATGACATAAAATCGACCAAAGAAGTGAATGCAGCATCGCTAAAGCTAGTCGGTAGACAAAACTCACCGGTATCGTCTCCTCTCCATACAATTCCTGGTAAGTTGGGAGTATTATCTTAGTATTAAATATATTATTTTAGCGATATATTCATTTACCTTGCCGAAAATGTACCTTTTTTGATACAAAAAGAAATGTCTTAATTATACTACCTCTAATATAATAAGCTTTTGCGGTATTTTTTCCACTTGAATGATATTTCTATGTATCTTAATGAAGAAATAAAAGTTGGCAGCATACTTAAAACATTGAAGGAGACCCACCGACCACCCGGATAGCGCAGAAGTCTGGGGACTTCCATTTATCCGAATTCTACACTACACAAATTTTGTCCACACCGGAGGCGCCATAGTGGGCAGCCTGAGGGGCTGGCCGGCCAAAAACCTCCATGTGTGGAATCTTTTGACTACACTCCTTCGATGTCCCTCTAGCCGAGAGAAGAAAATACATTCACGATATAAAACTAACAATACATTTACAAAGGCATTTCCTAACCTAGAAAAACAAATCAATATTCAAAATAAAATAGAAATAAAAACATCAAATAAAAATTAAAGAAAACAAAGAGAAAAAAAATGAGCAGAGAGCCGAGTTGAGGTGTCCGGAAACTTCTTTTGGTATTCATGCCGGTGAATCCGAGGGTCGCCGGTGCCGGAGTCTTCGTAGACACGCTTCCCTCCCCAAGGGACATCCCTCCCTGACCTAAGACTCTCCACCAAGGGAGACAGGACAGCACAAAAAACGAAGAAACGAGTTCGCCCGCGACAGCCACGATCACACAAGGCAAAATCAACCATCAAGCTCATCCAGGTAAGCCGGGGGTGAGCCCGGCTCACGCAGAAGGTCCCACCGAGACACCCAGACATCCGCAAACTCCAAGAAAGCTCTGAAATTTCTCGGACAAATCATTAATTCCCCAGACTAAACGGGTCTGGGAGTATCATCACTCAAACTATCAATCATTACATCCCTCGCATCCGTCATCATTGGGCACTCCCACAGGATATGCCCCGCAAACTGAGCTCCCGTCCCACAAGCACACCACGGGTCGTCCGTCAGCCCTAACTCAAAGAGCTTGGCTTTAAGCTCCCCGTGTCCCGTTACCAACTGCACGGCAAAGTGATTGAAAGATAGGAAGCGCCTTTTAATCCTCTCTCTTACATCCGGAAGAAAATCGTAGACAAGTCTAGCGGTTCTCCCCCGGTCCCATCTTTCTTGCCAAACATCCAAGGTTCTTTCTCTGATTTGGCTGAAGGCCCTACTAATTTCCCTGTTCCCGGGTTCCGTCTGAACGGAAATACCAAGATGTTCAGTTCTACCATCCGCCATGATCTTACGCCTGGCTACACTGTCTAGGACTTCCAAATCAGCGGGTAGCACGCCAGCGATAACAGGAAGGCCATCGCTAGCGGCAGTACGATACGCACGAGCAGTAACACCAAAACGGTCATCCGAAAGAATTGCGACTGGATGCCCCTTTTCACAATGATGATGTTTTAGATTAATGATTAAGAAATTATAAATTAAATTGAAAATAAATTAATGACAACGACATTATGGCTTTAGGAATGTCGTGGGAAGAAGTGACACAATCATTGCGAAGAATCTGAACGGAAAAGACTGTATTCTCTTCTCTTCGTTCCCAGGAAAATCTTGAAGGTTGATCGAGTAGTTGTTTTATGAATTTTTGATGCAATAAATGAATTAATATAATAAAACTTTCTCTTTTCATATGATGTTTTATAAAATATGTAGTTGAATAGGAAATTAGGAAAAAAATAGGTGAGTATCCATTATTTTTTTGCAATGATTACGTTCTGATAAATGATAACATGATTTAATAACATTATTTAATATTTCAAATTCCTATACCATTTTGAAAATTCGGTGACAGGGGGGGGGTAAACTTTTTTATAGCGACCCGCCCTTGGCTCATAATCTTCCCAAGTGGCCATTGTTCCCGATAACTCTGTGCATCCCTGACTTAAAGTAAAGTAGCATTTACATTGCTTCACTTTGGATGATCTTCCAGAGTGTCAGGGTCAAACCTGTTCATCGAAAGTGAACACGTCTGTTCACATTTGTTCATCCTATGCTTTCACTGCCGTGTCAACACTCACGGTCATGTTGTATGTAGTTTGACGTATTTACGTAAAAAAATAGTTAAATAAATAAAAATAAAAAAAAAATATCATTTACCAAAAATTAAAATTGTTCTTGTTTCTTGAAATTTCGCGACGCCATTATGGTGTGATGACATGTCAGGAAACAAGATGACAACAACACGACACATCCAAAGAGCTTCAATATCTGCAAAATTTGAAATTTCCCGCCTACAACGAAAGCGAAACTCAGCTTGCGACCTCCTCACTGCGATGGCGCTTTTCATGTGAACTTCCATAGAACGATTTATTTGTATGCAGCTTGGCTTCTATATTTTGTATTACTTTGGGTTTGTATTTATTATTATTCTGTGGGTAATTCTTGTGTGTTTATTCTTAAATTCTTGGGTACTAAGTACTAAGTTTTTTTTACGTCCAAACATAATTGTTTAACTGTCCGTTGAGTGTATTCAATCGATTTTTTATCAAGGTAACTATAATCTTGTATTAATTTATTTCTTTTGATGGTTATTTAAGCAAGCAATCTTTAGTAGGAGCACGAATATTTAAATTATAGTGTACTTATGGAGCTTTATGGTTGCGAGACGTGGACCATCAGCAAGAGTGAAAGCGGACGGCTGGGGGCATTTGTAATGTGCTACAAACGCATGCTGAAGATTCATTGGTCGGAACACGTCGAAAACCTAGAAGTATTAACTAGGGTAGGCGAAAAAAGGCAACTCCTTAAGAGTATCGGCCAACAACGAACTAACTGGATTGGCCACAACATCAGGCACCCAGGACTGCTCATCGCTATCGCGGAAGGTAGGACCGAAGGCACAAATGGCAGAGGCGGACCAAGAGACGCGTATATGGACCAACTGAAGAGGGACATGAAAGAAAAAATGTAAATACATCACGGGCAAACACAATCTATGAATTTTGTTATTACTATTTATGTAATAATATATTTTACCTGGGAAATGAAAGCCCATATAAATTTGGTCAATTTTATAATTGAATTGTGGTCTTCAAAAACCACACATGTCCCTTTTTTTTCATTTTCCATTTTATTGCAAAAAATGTTCCTAATGTGCCGTATCTGTTTTTCTGTGAAAGCCATACATCTACCATAGTTCCTTTTTTTCATTGCCCTCAACGCTCCTCTCGGGACCACAGGGCAGAAACTAGCCTCCTCCATTCAGAGCGTCTCTGCGCCAATTGCGTTACCTCTTTCCATGACATTCCTTGCGCTCTGATGTCGTCATAGGAACGGTGTATTGTGAAAGAGGGACGCCTGGTTTAACAGAACCCTTGCGGATGGAAGAACAGTGCACTTTTTGGCCAACTATCATTGGGCATTCTCAGAACATGTCCCAGCCAGGACCATCGTTTTTCCTGTATTACGGAGTTCCTTACTTTATAAATAAATAATATAATCTGTAAAAACAACACACGTACAACACATTACGTATTTATTGATAATGTAAGAAACTATGGTAGATGTGTGGTTTTTACGTTTTCGCCGCCCCCAAATAGATATTTTATTTATTTATCAAGCAAAATATACGGCTCACACTATTTACAAAATATCAAAAAATACTATAAACATTAAACACCTGCGCCGCACTCATACAAATATAAAGGGTGTTTTTTTTAGACCTGTGGTTTTCAAGAAGAAATTAAACGCATATAATTGAATGTTATGGCCAAGAATTTAGCTTTATTATAAAGATAAGAGTTTGCCATTATGTTTTAAAAACGATTTCAGGCAAGTGTCCGCCGTGGCTGGCTCGAATAAAGTCCAGCCGAGAGCCCCAATTTTCGATCACTTTTGCAGCAATTGGAGCCGTGTGTCAGCAATAACACGCTGAATATTCTCTTCCAAGGCGTCAATCGTCTCGGGTTTATCTGCGTAGACAAGTTACTTCACATAACCTCACAAAAAATAGTCCAGCGGTGTAAAATCGCACGATCTTGGAGGTGGCGCCACAGGTCCACGACGTGAGCTAATGCGCTCACCAAAAGTTTCCTTCAATAAATTAATTGTTTCGCTGGCTGTATGTCATGTAGCGCCGTCTTGTTGAAACCAAAGGTCGTCCACATCAACATCTTCCAATTCAGGCACGAAAATTAGGGTTGTAACGGATGTCACTTTGCGGATACGGATGCGGATGCGGATCTAGAGTGATACTATTATGAGGATGCGGATCTAGAGTGATACTATTATGAGGATGCGGATGAGGATGCGGATCTAGAGTGATACTATTATGAGGATGCGGATGAGGATGCGGATCTAGAGTGATACTATTATGAGGATGCGGATGAGGATGCGGATCTAGAGTGATACTATTATGAGGATGCGGATGAGGATGCGGATCTAGAGTGATACTATTATGAGGATGCGGATGAGGATGCGGATCTAGAGTGATACTATTATGAGGATGCGGATTTTCAATTTATGAAAATGCGGATGCGGATACGGATGCGGATGCGGATTTTGAGGTTGATATATCTTTATTTTAAATATGAAAAAATAATGAGCATTTTTTCAATACTCGATACTGTTTTTCTTCTAAAAATCTTGGGAAAGCTAAAATTTGTCATTACTCAACAAATAGATATCTATGACTAAAAAAATATCATAACTTAGAGCATTACTTACTCCATGCAACATTTTTCAATTAATTTTTTTATAAAGATATATCTGGGTTTTTGATATAAATCCAAATACAACCAATTATTATGATGTATTTACCTACTTAATTTTTTTTTACTAAAAGTTAAAAGGATTTGATTTCATGATAAACTGTAGCGCGATAAAAAATGACCGCCGAAAAAAATTGGGAAAAATAACACTTATTTGAAAGTCACAATATATCGAACAATAATCTGGCAAGATATTATGAAAAATTCTTTGTTAGGATCTTATTAGTGACAAATTAGAATCTTAGTAGTGTAACGATAATAATGATTTTATTAAGTTCACATACAAATTAGTCTGGGTTTATGCTAAATTCGAAAAGCTATATACATTTGAGTATTTCATTATACTACTAACAGGCCACCATGGTATATTCAACAAGAGTGGTAGCCAGCGGACTAATTGCAAGTAATTAATATGCAGATTGTCTTCTCTGTGATCTGTGACAATAAAAAATAAGATATTCATAATGGGTATCTCGTTACAGAATAGTAGATCTTCTTGTCTAATCACACAACCAACTTCATTAGAAAAAATTACAGAAAGAAGTGGCATAAGTACCCTTTCTTTACTGGGTACTTCACAGGTATTCATTTTAATTTATATTGAATCAGGTTTACTTCAGGTATCATAAATTTAAAATATTACTAATGAAATTCGTAAAACGAACATTATAAAGAATTGATCATATCATTTGGTCCGCTGGCTACACCAAATACTAGTAGTAGTAATATTATTTCTTCTGTACTTTCAAAGGCGTACAAGCGACTCTAACAGAAATAAGTGAGAGTAGGTAACAAATGTTTAGAATAATTACCTACTAATTATTTTATTGTTTAACCGGACTTGGGTGCAGATGACATAACCAAACAGATATCTCGATTGGAGAACCATGAGAACCATATGGGTTAGTTGGAAGATATCGCGCTTCTGCGATAAACTCGCCTATTGCACAAATTTATTTGTTTGGTTCTACAATGTTTATATTTTAATAATGTTTGTTTTTTGTGCAATAAATATTTTTATTATTATTATTTTGTTTACACAATACAGTATAACATTGTGCAAAATGTACCTAATCGGAAGAAGTGAGAAAAATAGTATGTATTATAATAACTGAACTACAATACTATATGTAAGTATGTTCATGATTATTTCCGAATTCAAAATTATTACCAGATGGTTCATTGTTCTAACACTTAAGTCTTCCTATCTCAAAAAAAAACAAGAGAATTCCTTGAAAACAAAAGGATTTGGGGTACAATATCGACTGTGCTCAGGACAAAGGATTCAAACCACATTGGTCAAATTTTATAGGAGAAGCAAAAAACTGTAGGATAAAGAAAATTTAAAATTTTTATCATTATTATTTTACCATCTTTTTGTAATGTAGTTTTTTTAACATGTCATAAAAATTTAAGAAAAAATATTCAGGAATTATCAAGTTATAAGCAAAAAATAAAAAAAAATGTTGATTAAATCCTTTGTCCTGACAAACTTTAGCAACATGTTAATGAGATAAATGTAAGTCACATGTTTGGGGTTATGTGGTTTGATGCCTTTTACCTCGCCGTAAAATTATGTCTGGATGATTTCTTTTGGTATTAATAATGAAACTCATGCTGTTTAAGTCCTTTGTCCTATTGGGTATTTGCAATTAAGTCCTTGCTAAAAAAAAATATTTTGCTTTTTCTATAAAAACTAGACTTTTGTGGATTGAATCCTTTTACCAGAATGTGTAAAAGACACAAATGATTGACTTCAAAACATAAAACAACTTTTGCCAAAATTGTGGTTTGATGCCTTTGTCCTGAGCACAGTCGATATGTCCAGTCATAATATAATGTAAAGTTTTACTACATCTGGTAAGGAGTAAGTACAATAGATTCTAAGTTCCCAGTATATTCAATACCCCAATATATCATCTGGTTCAGTCTATCTATCTAACAAACATTTAAAATCTCTTACTCCAGAATATTGCGCAAATGTGTTGCACATGTTTGAATTGGCATACCTGCTATATCTACCAGGATGGAATTAGTAAAATATAGTTTTGATACTTTTATTTTAGAAATGTATTCTCTGACGAAGGAGTTTTTTTTTTAATATGGACGACGAAAAAATTGTCATCCTCAATAATTTATGAGGATGCGGATTTCTTAAAACAAAAGTTGCGGATGCGGATGAGGATGCGGATGTCCAAATTCATGCGGATGTTATGCGGATGCGGATACGGATGTGGACATCCGTTACAACCCTGACGAAAATATCATTAATCATGGCTCTAAAGCGTTCTCCATTGTCTGTAACATTATGGCCGACTTCATTTTTGAAGGAATATGGACAAATGATTCCCTCTGCCCATAGACCACACCAAACAGTGACTTTTTGAGGATGTGACGGCGTCCAAACAATGGCTTGTGGATTATCAGCACTCCAAATGCGACAATTTTGTTTACTAACCCACCCATTCAACCATAAGTGAGTTTCATCGCTGAACAAAATTTTCTTGTGAAAATCGGGATCGATCTCGTTTTACCATCTCGTTTTGGGCCCATTCACCGAACGTGCGAGGCGCTTGTTCAGGAGTAAGTCAATTTATTATGAAATGGCAAACCAAACTGAGCATAAATCAAGTAACAGCTCTCAAGAAGACCAACTCCAAAAAAAGTATTGCCAGATTGAAAACCACAAGTCTAAAAAAAACACCCTTTACATACACAAAAATATAACTATAATACAACCATACATAGGCACATTTTTATACTTAGATCTTTATGCTCATTGCTAAAAACAGATTTTATAGTTAGATCTATATTTGCAGTAAATGCAAAAAATAATTACCATTTCATGTCACCATTTACATACCTTTATTTTGGATAAAAAATAAAGGTATGTAAATGGTGTTCATAAAAGTTCAAAATGTTGTTGAATTTTTCTTTGAAGTTAGTTATGGTGAGCAAAAATCACATAATATTATATAAAAATAATAAACATGGTTGCAACCTGGACCATTAAGGTTTTTAAAATACAACAAAACCCTTGACAATTTGCTTTAAGTTAAAAAATAGAAAGGTTTTTTAATCTCTGGAGAACATTGATTTTGTAACATGTGTGGTTTTTGCAGATCACGATTCAATTACCCAAATATGTATACCATTATTTGAATATTTACCCGAATTCTGTATCTATCTTTTTGGGGTGCACTTGTGTACAAAAACAAGCTTTTATAAATTACTCCAGGTACTGACAGTACCTTATTTCTCAATCCCTCAATGTTTTGAACGATTTGCATTTTAAGCAATGAAATTAGTTTCTTTTCGTGATATTTTTTTGGTAATCAAGTGTGACAGGCAAATAAATATTTAAAGGTAGTCTGGCTTGTCAAGCAGAAATTCGGTAAAGGTATAATTTCCGGTTGGATAAAACAATAGTAAATAATTTATGTAAATAACTAACCTTCTTTCCCAATACCTAAACTGTTTATATGACAGTGTAAAAACAGGTATAAAAGTGTTACAAATGGTGCGAGAATAAGTGACTAAATTAATGTGAAGTTATTCAGAACAGAGGAGGCTTGTTTCTGCCTTGTGTTCCCGAAAAGAACGTTGAAGGCATAATAAAACTGAAATAGTATTAGGTACATGCTTTACGTACCAATACCATCTTCTATATCAAAGATAACAATTCACTCGCAAACAAGTGAATGATGTGATAAATTGAATATAGCAAAACTTTCAGAAGATCAATTTGGATTTCGCAAAGAGACAAGTACAAGAGATGCAATCTTGAGTTTCAGACAAGTTTTTGAAAAGAGAATAAAAATAAATAAAACCACATGTATAGCCTCATCAACCTAGAAAAAGCATTCAATAAGGTAAAATGTAAACAACTTTTTAACACTCTTTATCAGGTAGAAATGAGTTATAAAGACAGATGATCGATTTGAAGCGAGGAATGAAACGGCTGTAAAAAAAGTGGAGTAAGCTACGCAGAAGCAAGGGTCCTTTAAATATTTACCTATATTTTTATTGGTACCATCATACCATAGGAAGTGTATGACCATTATCAAGGCATCTTTCACTGTATCTACATTATATTAATTATTGAATCATTATACACAGTTATATATCACCTTTTCAGTAACAATAAAACTTCTGTTTTCTTCTACTATAGTATGTTATATTGTCGAGAGTATCATCTTTTGTCTTATTAGGACATTATCAATAGGACATCAAGATTGTCAAATTCTCTCTCGACAATACATTATAGTGGAAGAAAGTGTTTGTTTTTAAATTTCGTTTTAAAGAAAACTTTTGAAAACTATAAATAAAAAAGTTAAAATATACACAGCAATTACACAAATCATCTAGATGATTTATTCAAAATGTTGAGCGATTTCCAAGGGACAAGCTAACAATAGTCACAAATCCTAACTATCTTTGTTCTTGGGCATTTTCGTTATGAGATGCAAGTTGTGACAGATAAAAATTGATTGTTTACCCCAGGTAGTTTTCCGTAATATCACTCAATTATTAATAATTTAATGAGAACACAAATTGCACAATATAGTTGTAGTTATTTAAGTGAAGAACAGTGATTGAGTTGTTACAACGAATGCAATGAGTGTTTTCATAAAAATTGTGACATGTTAGGCTGTTCAGTGTCATTAAAATTATTTTCTTCATTATAATTATTCAGTTTACTTATTCAAAAATGGTATATACCTTTTAACACATGAATGTTGTTTGTGTTTTTAGATTGGTGATAATATGGATAAGGATAGCAATGATGTAAACCTCAACAGAAAGTCTAGAATTGATTTGACTTCACTTCCAACTAGACAGTATTTAGATCAAACTGTTGTACCAGTACTTCTGCAAGGACTCTCAGCATTAGCTCGGGAAAGACCACCTGATCCACTTAGTTACTTGGCAACATTTTTATTGAAGAATAAAACCAATTATGAAAATGCACCATCATCCTCTCCATCCTCAGCACAATAGCAGCCAACAAATATCTTCCATTTGTAATAGCATTAATAAAAAATGCAGTACTAGTATTATTGTAAAAAATTATGAATAATGTAACCTTTAAAAAATTATAATAAACAATGCTGGATGGACAGAATGTGCTGGGTTTTCAACGATGCCCACATCAGCGGATTGCTTTCTATACATGCAAAAATGCACCACATGCCTTGGATTAAGCAAAAACTCGGATATTGACTGAATTTTCATACAAAAACGATTAAATTGTGAAGTATCTTAAATACCTATACTATATAGAAAATTTGGGGACAGGGGATAGATATTTGCAGTGGAAATTTCCTGTATTACATTATGGAAATAATAAAAAAACTACACGTAAGCTGTCGTATAAAAAGTCGCCAATATAAAAACTACACGTAAGCTGTCGTATAAAAAGTCGCCAATATAAAAAGTCTAGTCCCATCACTGGCCCACATTTTGTCCAGTGATGTGACTAGATTTTTTATCTATTTTCTATTTGTTTATGCTACGATTTTGTAACTATTCCTGTATCGGTGTAATTTGAGTTGCTTTATACATGACTCGTCATATTTCTGAAATGGCAGAAATATACTCTTAGCCATAGTAATGTGGTTCATGGGCGTGCTCAAGTGAATACCAAGATGCTAAAATGTTGCAACTGAAACTAAAAAAAATTGCTAAGCTATTGCGCCCCCCCCCCCCTTAAGAAAAAACCCGGGTACACCCATGTGGCTCATTTCGGACATAAAGGTAGAACAATGTAAGTTTACAAAGTAGGTAATATAAGAAATATTACATAAGCTGCTGTCCATTTTTAATATGACAGTGGGCAGTGCAATGATTTACCAAGAATAATTCATTTGCACTAATCAATGTCATAATAAATGTACCATATTGTCATTTGAAGTTGCCATACAGGAAATTATTCCAAATTTTTAAAAATAAGTACCTACTTATTTGAATTTTACAACTTAAGTACTTATTTTTATATGAATTAATAACTAATAAAAATGTGTCACAGGTGGAATTTTGTTGCATATAACACTATCCAAGTGATGTTTTATTACGAAGAACTTAGTTTTTCTTGAAAGTCATATTTTAATAAGTAGCCTATTCCCAGTTCTCTACAGTATAGTCTTTCTCACGAGACCTCGCCCCATGTCAATGTATTAGTTAATCCTTTCATATTACATGTAAACACAAATACATCAACACTTCCCGGATATGTTCGGAAATTTGTTTCGATTTTTGAATTACTGGGTGTTCATAATCTTACTCTAAAAAGATGTCTCAAAGTAAATTAGGCCAAGGAAAATCGCTTAATGGGCAGACGAAAGAAGTAATTTTAAATGTTTCTGAATATTTAAATGTATGACTATTTTTGATTCGACACATTAATTGTATTTTTTGTGTTGTTTTCTTTTTAATTTGATTTTTAACATGTCAAAGGCTAACACCCTAAATATATGTAAATAAATAAATAATAAATATGTAAATAAACAAATAATTCTTATTTTTTACATATTTTACATAAAACAAATGTGTTATTTTTGCCCCCAAACTTCATTAGAAAATAATACAATTTGATTTTTTGGGTTTCTGATGAAATGCATTTTATCATATTAAAATAATAACTAAATGGTTATGACTCATTTTTCATTATAGGTACATTATTATAAAATGTATATGGATACAAACATTAGATATATACTAATATTTTTTTTAAACTTGATACCTTAGTCTTGAAATTTAAAAAAACAGTATTATTAATTGTATACAATAGTCATGTGTAACACAGATCCGACCCGAGTCAAATGTTCGGGTCCTTCCAAATTGACCCGCGGGTCTACAGATCACCTACGGATCTTACGGGTCAACGGGTCCTAATGATCTGTTTGAGCGGAGACCCGTTGGATCTGTGAGGACCCGATGACCCGAAAGATCTGTTTGAGACGATGACATGTAGGATCCGTTTAAGCGGATGACACGTAAGTTCTGTATGTTTTGTTCACAAATTGAATAGAATGACCGTTTGTACTTACCCATACATACATACCATCACGCCGCTTCCCATACATACAAATCAGTATTCTAATAATATATTGTGTTTTATTGCTGGAAAGTATCGCAGTTTTGCTAGTTTCTACATTTTTCACAAAATAATACTACAATACACAAACACAAAATATTTCACAAAAAAATATCATGGCGAAACATTTTATGAAACCAATACTTTTTCATATAAAATGTTTACCTTTGATCAATAGCTTATCCACTATTTATTTCAACTAAACCTTTGCACAGTTCACAATAAAAAGTATTTTCCTATTTGAAATTAATTGGTAGTATGTTGTTTTTTCCTTTATTTATATTGTTTTTCTTTGTTTATGCATTATTTCTCTTGACTGTTTTTTTTTTATTTGTATTATTTGTAAAGGCTGATACAACTGTTTGTTATGTAAATAAATAAATATTTTATGGCCAATAAATGTCATTATTATTATTCTTATAATTATTGAGTACTCCGTTCAGATATTAAGTGTAAAAATCTCCATACCGTATGAAAGACATAGTGGATCATAGACAATAAGCTATCAACACCGGAAACAGCTCCGACCCGTAGACACAGGTATATGCTGCAACCGGAAAGACCCGTGACCCGTGTATGTACCTACAGCGGAAACGGGTCCGAGCTAAAGACAAAGATCTGGGATGTAACCGGAAAGACCCGTGACCCGAATCATATCTTCGGCTCACTGCTATCAGTGGACCCGAACGGGTCGGGTCGCCTCAAAGTGATCTGTTACCCATGACTAGTATACAATATTAGGTGTACACCTGTAGCCGGCAAGATGGCGGCGGAAAAGTTTCATGAGAAGGTCTAGAACTGAGCTCTATTTGTTAGGTAGTAACCCAATATTTTAGAAATCAATATTCCATTCATATTTTTTATTTGAATGGAATATTGATTTAAATTTAACCCAGCGTTTGAAAATGTGATAATTTTAGAACAATGTTTAAATTATAATAAAAATTTCATTATTTATTTAATTGTCATTTGAAAGTATACGTTGGAATTGTTTTTAATTCTATATAATATGTAAACCTAGTTACATATTTTACAAAAATTATATATTCAACACACCATTTCTAAAATTTTATTACAACATAGACAAAATAACCAAGTTGCATCAACATAATATTCACTGTTACAGTTTTTATAGTGACCATAATACACCCAGAATTACTTATAGACGAAAAAGATAAGCATAATATTCCAAAAATAAATTAAACAATATTTATAATGTCGGCATCGAGTGGAAATAATAGAAAAATTTCAGAAGATGACAATAACCAGGTTTCAGGAACACTAATTAGTGAAAAAGAAAAAATCTATCTTGGGGTAAGAAGTAGTATTATGCTATATTATAATTATTGGAATAAAACTCATTAGGTAGTTAATTTAATACTTATAACAAAAATGTAATACTAACCTACAGGAGTATCATGGACGAAGAACATATGATGGACAAAGACACGGATATGCCTGGAGCATATTGCCTAACTCTGATATTTATGTTGGAAATTATGAAAGTGGAATGCGCCATGGTAAAGGTTTGTACGTATTCAAAGATGGTTCCAGATATAATGGTGGTTGGAGAAACAATAATAAAGATGGAATGGGTAAAATGATATACCCAGATGGCTCTTACTACGAAGGAGAGTGGCGACACAATACTAGGTATGGGTTTGGCACATATTATTATCTGAATGGAGATACCTACAAGGGCAGCTGGAAAGAAGGAAAATGGGATGGACTTGGTGTTTATACATTTTCACATCTTGATGTGTCTTTGAAATGTCTTTGGTTCAATGGAGTTCAAAATGGAGCTGGTAAAATTTCTTATCCTTGTTTTACATTCTATTCCTCTTGGATGGAAGGTGTTGGTGAAGGAAAAGGACTGTACACCTTTTTTTCAAAGTGCATTCAAGAAGGCATTAATTTAATAAATAGGGATGAGTCTCAAAAAACAATTAATTCAATTATGAATCATAGCAGCAATATAAATTCTCTTGTTCAATATATGGAACCTGAGGATGGTGTAATAAATCAAGTAGAAGGCTCCTTGGAAGACGATACAGATTACACAAGGGTTTTAACATCTAGTGAAACTGGTGGTGAGCTTACTAACAAACATATTTCAGTCGCATGGATTCCATTAAGAATATATATGTACAACATAAATATGATACCCCCAGAGCCGACCTATCATTCACAAGAGTCCGTTTCCTTGAGTGAAGTTTTAGCTGCTACTCCAGAGCAACTGAGTAAGGTACGTTCCATACAAAATTCGCACCTTAACGAGACTGAATTATCAGTAAATGAAAAGGAAGAAAACTTCATCTAAGTATGTTCAAATAAATATAAAAATCTTATATCACACTTGGAGTGTCCTTTGTGCCCTGTTACATGCACTACGGAGGATACTTTTAACGCATCTCCACCTGCTGTGCGTTTTGCACAGTACTGGAGATCAGTTTGATTGTTTTTTTTTTCTGGGTTTCGACACAATAAATAAACATAAAAATAATTAACTAATTTATTATAGTTGGAAATAAATGTCACAAAAATTGGCTGCAATTTTTATACTCTAAATTTTCTCTTTCAAATGATTAATAATTATGGTACATTTCCCTCATTATGTTACCTGTACATATGCCTACCGTTTAGTTTAGTTACAATCTACTCAATTTAATGCAAATACTTTTTTAAGTACCCAAGTACCTGACAAGTACCCAATGCCATGGAGGTACCCAAAATATTCTCTAGTGAGGGGGCAAAAACTATAAAAAAGACATTATATATTGTATGTAACTAGGGCTGCCACCTTTTTCTTTTGCAGTTAATAAGTACACTGGTTATTATAGGTAAGAAAAAAAGTACATAGTATCAAAATAAAGTACAAATTATTTTTCATTTACTAATTATTATGTTTAAAAACATATTTTTTATTGCTTTTTGTAGTTTGTATCAAATTAGCATCCCTACTAAACAATTGCACAGCATCTTTTCTGTGTATATTTAAATTAAAGTAAATAATTAATTCATTTTTTATTAAATTCAGAGACGCTTTGCACCAATCGATAAATTTCATTTAACGAAGAAATATTTACGACTTGATTTTTCAAAATCCCAAAGAAATCAAATCATGCTAATGTGAAGTCCGTTTGCTGTTCATATGAGCGCGCGCTTTCATCACGATTCGACATATCGATACCTTAATTCGCAGATTGGGTAACTCCATTTTTTGACAAAATGACTTAATGATGCCATAATGTTGACTGTATTCCAACACACATGCTAGGTAAATTTGAAGAATCCAACATTATTACAAATGCCCTAAAAAACACCTCAAGAAAATTGGGTAACTCCAATGTTAGTATTTACAACGCTGCAAATTGGGTAACTCCACCATTCTGTATGGAGACTTGCGAGAGATAGGTTGTGGATTAGGAATATTTTACAAAAAAGTGGTTTTGGATATCTTATCCTGTAAAAAAATGTTAGATAACTGTAACCATAAGTATCAGCCAAAGATCAACTAAGTAGGTAGATACGCTAAGGCTATTGGATTCTTTTGTTCTACAGTGAGGCAAATTTCTGTCCCCTTATCCCCTTAACAGATCAGTGAGAAGTTAGCTACAGTCATAGAATTATATTACTTCGTATAGAAGTGCTGGTAGCTAAGCCGCGATGTTCCAACTCAGGTCGGCCGATCGGCCGACCTGCATTTTTGCCTTGTTCAGTACGAAATTGACCATCGTTCGAGTAAGATGTAGCGTTCCATACAAAAATGCATGTTACACATGCACTATTCAGGTGTATACAACTCAATGGTATTTTATCAACTATGTAACACCACGTAATTTTTATATGGCCTAATAATAATATCACCCACCGGATTCAACTAGCAGCCGCTACCCAAACACAGGAAGTATCTATTAGTCACCCGATTTGCCGATAGATGTCTCATCGATGGAATGTTCGCGAACCTTCTAGAACCTTCCAGAACAATCTAACCGGAAGTAGGAAGGCGGAGTCCAAGGCCAAGGTACATCCCCCTCCATCGTGACATCCACCACCAAGGCTACGATCAGCTGTTCCTTACTGCTGAAAGGGTATATAAACAGGAACACTTCATACAAACGGCAGATCGCCTCGGCCCATCCTGGGCCTAGGTCCTCCCTATACCTATATGCTGGTCACCTGCTGTACTGTGCCATCACAGGCGGTTAGGTGGTGCATTCCTTTCATACCTATACCTGAATACCTATACCTATATGCTGGTCACCTGCCGTGCTGTGCCATCACGATCGGTTAGGTGGTGCATTCCTACATGCTTGTTCTTCCTAGTGAGGTATAGCATCCCAAAACCACTACCTATATGCTGGTCACCTGCTGTGCTGTGCCATCACAGGCAGTTAGGTGGTGCATTCCTTACCTGCTGGTCGTTGGGACTCTAGCGGAGTCCACAACGGAGCAGTGTTCCTCTGATCCTCCTTGTTTAGTTCCATGTCCTGCAGTAAAGATCCGGGGATTGGAGACGTCCTCTCTGCCGCGTTACTCAGTGTTGGTTAATTGTTATAGGATCAGTGTAGTAGTGTCATTGTGGTATTTTTAGTATGGTATTCAGGAGGGTTCAATGTATAGGTATATGTAAATAGTGTTAAGTTGTAAATAAAAGTGTTCATATTGTTTATTGTTTAATTCTCTCGGTGTACCCCTTCAGGGACTACACCTGGCGCCCAAAGTGATTTTAGTCTTGTCTCTCTGCTCTCCCCATAAGGGAGGAAATAACTGGTGTTATAAATGGCGGCCCAACTCGTGGCACGAAAACGACCCTGAACTATTGAAAGTGGTAAGTGAACAATCGTAGTTATACTGTACTTCAAAAATCTGTGAAAGTGTTTTTTTAAAAAGAAAAAAAACTTTTGATAATATTCGTAAAAACAATTATAATAGTACTCAATAGTGATAAATGTTATTGAACTGTATTATGCAAACTTATATGTAGTCGTTTGCTATAGTGTTTATAAAATAATTATAATAGTTAAGTGTGTAAATAATCATAGTTATACTGTAGGCACTCATCGGACATTTACGGTACACAGTGAAAGAGTTTTCATGAGACCTATGTCGGTGCAATGTAAATAAGTGACTTTTGTGAATTAACTCTTTTATAAGTTGTGGACGTAGGTACATTTTGACTATACAACGGTGCACAGTGAAAGACTTTTTGCCTTTCGTGACCAAGTAATGTAGGTACTTCAACGATTATGGTAAGTGTACCTACTGTTTTAAAATGTTGCCAAAACATTTTAGCACTTGGACGGTGCACAGTGAAATTGTAGTCCTGTAAAACTACAAGTGTTGCAAAGGTATGTACCTACTTAAGAAGTGGTATTAATATAATATGTACAAGAAAAATAATAATCTTTGTGTCCAGAAGTAAACTTTAACTCAAAATATTCATAATAGACTGTATACAAATATTTATACTATGTTTTGATAAAATGCTTGACAGTCAGTGTGTAATCTTGTGTTTTGCAAAAGTATTATAGAGGTGTTACATTGCACACTTTGAGATGGGTATAATGAACAATATGTAAAATTATTATGAACGTATCGTCTTGCACATAGTAAAATGGTTTCATCTTTTTGCAAGCGAAGCAAACATGCCATGTGACAATAATATTAAAAATAATAATATCAAATTGATTATGGATAAAATAATTATAATATGTATATGATATTGATTTGGCAGAAACTATAATAATATGATTGTGTTAAGTAAATGATAAATGTAGTAATAGTATTATTAAAGTAGTATGTCGCGTAATACTTAAAGAGTACACCCGTCCGCCATTGTTGTGCAAATTGTCAAGAGTGCTAAATTGCTTTATCAAAGTTGAGAAATGTGCAAGGGACAATGTAAATACATAATATAATAGTGTGTAAATGTTAGGATTTTTATTAAAATATTTTCCGTTTATATATTCAATAATCATTAAGAGTTGTAAATAAACGAATTTGTAGTTATGTATAAAACAAGAAATAATCTGTAGAACATTTTTTAGTAATGTAAATGTAATAATTCATAGTGTATAAAATCTTGTAGAAGAGGTGTTCCTTCTCCGGTTTCGCGTTGTTATTAAGTGTTGTGTTCAACACCTCACATCACTGATGATGATGATGTTTATGCCCTGTGCCAGATCTTGCGAACAGGCACAAAGGAAGCGGCATTTGAAGAATAAATACCCCGAGAGCAGAATGTCTCTCGTCAGCAAAGTGACACTTAAAGAATGGGTGTCCATCGGTAAGAGTGGTGCGTACGACGCATACTTCTCAAGGACGTAGCAACGGGTACGTTCTGTCCAAGGGGAGGAGATTTGTATTCATCTAATTGGAGCAAATCAGATCCAAGGGGAGGAGAATAGTATATATCAAATTGGAGCAGTTTTGATCCAAGGGGAGGAATCAAGCTGCGTCTCATCCAGGAGAAGCTGCCATCGAATCAGCAAGACAACCAGCCTAGTCATCAAGCAGAACTACCAACCAATCATCGCACAGGAAAATCTGCTGCCATATCATCAGGAGTAGCTGTCTATTTATCGAGCAGAACCACCTGCCAATCAAACTGGCAGTATTGCCTGCTAATCAACTAGTGGAACTCCATGCCATCAGCCTACTTCGGAAGCAAACAGATTCCAGTAAACAGGGGAACCTACCACACATTTGGCAAGACAGCCTGTAAGGGGAGACACCCGATTACGTTACATCGTGTTACATTTAGAAGCTGGATCATCGTCGGGGCGCCTTCAGATCCAGAAGGGGAGTCTGTAACACCACGTAATTTTTATATGGCCTAATAATAATATCACCCACCGGATTCAACTAGCAGCCGCTACCCAAACACAGGAAGTATCTATTAGTCACCCGATTTGCCGATAGATGTCTCATCGATGGAATGTTCGCGAACCTTCTAGAACCTTCCAGAACAATCTAACCGGAAGTAGGAAGGCGGAGTCCAAGGCCAAGGTACATCCCCCTCCATCGTGACATCCACCACCAAGGCTACGATCAGCTGTTCCTTACTGCTGAAAGGGTATATAAACAGGAACACTTCATACAAACGGCAGATCGCCTCGGCCCATCCTGGGCCTAGGTCCTCCCTATACCTATATGCTGGTCACCTGCTGTACTGTGCCATCACAGGCGGTTAGGTGGTGCATTCCTTTCATACCTATACCTGAATACCTATACCTATATGCTGGTCACCTGCCGTGCTGTGCCATCACGATCGGTTAGGTGGTGCATTCCTACATGCTTGTTCTTCCTAGTGAGGTATAGCATCCCAAAACCACTACCTATATGCTGGTCACCTGCTGTGCTGTGCCATCACAGGCAGTTAGGTGGTGCATTCCTTACCTGCTGGTCGTTGGGACTCTAGCGGAGTCCACAACGGAGCAGTGTTCCTCTGATCCTCCTTGTTTAGTTCCATGTCCTGCAGTAAAGATCCGGGGATTGGAGACGTCCTCTCTGCCGCGTTACTCAGTGTTGGTTAATTGTTATAGGATCAGTGTAGTAGTGTCATTGTGGTATTTTTAGTATGGTATTCAGGAGGGTTCAATGTATAGGTATATGTAAATAGTGTTAAGTTGTAAATAAAAGTGTTCATATTGTTTATTGTTTAATTCTCTCGGTGTACCCCTTCAGGGACTACACCTGGCGCCCAAAGTGATTTTAGTCTTGTCTCTCTGCTCTCCCCATAAGGGAGGAAATAACTGGTGTTATAACTATAATTTAATTTTCTGTAAGTATCTTAAATTCCCAGTATGGAGTAACTATGTCGCCCTGAGACCCCAAATGAGGCATAAGGAGAGCGAAACGTTCATTCCACATCAAAAAACTCTCCACGCTCCTCTTGGAAGCATAAGTGGAAGATCATGCGCCAAAAAACAAATTAAACACCCTTTCCAAACCACACAAAATACAGAACAGGTGGTGAGCCATTACTTGGAGTAAATATTGTCCCACATTTTTAAGTTTTTAGTTATATAAAAGAAAGGCAAAAAAATATTTACCGTTAGCAATCCAGTGTCTCAAGTTCGATTCTCGCTCTTTTCTGATCAATATACTCTTTTATTCAATGTCATATAAGTGCATATATCCATGAAGTTATATCTTTTGACTATAAGACCATTCAGATAAAAACAATAAATTATTGTCACTTTTTACTTTTTCCGAGAAACAATCTGCAGGGAGCAGAACAAGTTTTATTTATGTAGGAAAAATATTAGATTTTATTCAAATTTCAAATAATAAAAAAAAATCATTATACTATCGTTTCATTTAATGCGTGTTTGATAATATTTGGTGATAACATGTTTGTTTGTTGTGTCATTAAAAAAAAGGTTGTGTATGAAATAGTTAGATACATTCTCTCTTTACTTGCAGACATACAACGGAAAATGTTGTGAACACCTGATAAAGGTCTTGCTTCCTTATTGTTAATATATGAGTGAGAGAGAAATACGGATGCATCACATGAGTAAAAGAGTACTTCGAAAAGGACTCGATATTGTACCATTGTAACCATATTATATCCGTACACATAGAAAAAAGTTCATTGCATTCATATTGATGTTGTCTTATGCAGTGTATACTTGACATCCTTTTTCTAAAGTTGCTACTTCTCTCTGCTAGTACTACAAATTGCTAATATTTAAAAAAGGAACATGAAAATTGTGATTCATTGTTCTAAACACCATATCTAGTACTTTAGTACATATAAATCTATGGCTACAGTACGTCATTTGCTAAATATTGTCTGACAAGTTAGGACGGCGTGTTATGTTTCGTTTATATCGACGTGTTTTCGTATTTATTTTAAAGTGAAAGTGTTATTTTCTTAAACAGTTTTTGTGTCCACAATTACAAGAATGAAAATCTGTTCATTTCCGTTCTGCAAAAGAGTTTATTTGTAGAATAAATCGGAAGTATCCTTCCACTTGTAAGTATGAAACATTTTTGTGTTTATCCGTCTTATTAATTATATTTTAGTAATATAATCAATCATAAATAATAAATATACAATAGCTTTAACGTTATGTGTATATTTCATAACCATATCACTCGATTTTAGGAGTAAAAACTCATTTTCATTATGTGTTTTGACGTTTCTAACTTTTGTCATAATGTCATAGGCATGGAAATTGAGCGTCGATGTTTAACATCGATACGTATATTTGTTGAGAATATTTTTGTATAGATACAACTTAGTAAATAAGAAATTGAATTCTGTTTTAATTTTTTTTTTTTTTTGTTTCAGATCCTGATTCTTGCCCCCGATTTGAAATTTACACACCTTGCATTTGATTGATACTCAAATATGATATCGACGCCTCAAACAGCTGACTACTCATTTTATTGAATCTTATGTATGTTTGGCGAATAAGATCAATGTTGTAGAAATTTGTAATACATTTTTTAATATCAGAATAATATTTAACGTATTAATTTATCAAACTTGTTTTATTTATCACTATTCCCTAACTGCTGTCAAAATTTTATTTTCTTTTTAATTAATATGGACAGATAACCATTGTTTTAACATCTAGTAGCAGATCTATTATAACACATATCGAAAAAGCTTTCACGTGAAACTTGTAAATAATTCATTTCCTAATGATTTCACTAAATTGACGTTGGATTTGCATGAAGTATTATATTTTTTTTTCTAACTATACAAAGTTTTAATGAAGCATATCAAATATATGAACAACTTAAGCAGGGAGTACTGAATGCCTATACAATGTATCCCAACTCTCATTTTATTGCGTTATTTCATGTATGTGGAGGTCTGATAAATTAGTATTTCCATCCACTATGCCTACCCTGCCAGACATATGGTGCAAGTATTAAAAATAAAGTAGGTTAATAGGTAAGAAAATATATTATTTGAAGAAATATTGTTCTATGAAAACATTGCAAGTAGGATAGGGTCTTCGATTATGTTAAAAACATCGATGACAATAAATTGTATTGACATCACTACGTAGCTAACTTCAATTCTTGGAATTCTCAATAAGAATGGAATGGGATTTTGGGCTCATGTCATCTCTTTATTATTACTTACTCTATGGTATCAGCTTTATTTTCTTAAATTTTTTAAAGTTTTTTTTTATCATTTGCTCCTTATGTGATGTAGTTAATATGTAAGGTACTCACATTTTAAATAATGCAACTTTTGCAAGAGTTACTACGTGGAATTTAATTATTACATACTGGATATGTTTGCGCACAAATTTTGAAGCTGATTTACTAATTGTATTGTTTTTTAACACATAATATGTTATTATTTTATAGTCAAATAAAAAATCTAGGTTTTAATACTTAAATAAACGACTTTATTTTTTGATATATTAGGATTTGTTGAATCATGATTATTTTTAAATAAGCTCAAAATCCGAAGAACTGAACGTGTATCTACATACATTACCTACTTATCATAAGTTTAATTTCTCGACCGACGGTTCTTGGTGGAAGTTCATATTAATAATTTTTAAAATGAAACACGATATATAGTTATTCCACTATTGACATTATTTATTTTGCGAGCCGGCTTTCAAGAGCTTCCGCTCTCATCGTCAGGCAAAAGTGAAATGTTTACTCATCATTTTATAGATGAATAGCAGACTAAAGACTATGGTTAAATTAGTAACTGAAAATTGAAGGAGTGAAGAAAATCGTATGAGTGAAACAAATCCCAGAAATCATGATTTTCTACAAATTTATCAAAGACAATTCGAATTTTTATTACGGAATTGGCCCATCATATTACTTGATAGTGGTAATCTTGCAGAAATCCAAAATATAAATACCTACTGATGATAATAATTTAGATAATAATGCGACACAAGGGATATTGTTAGATGCACAGGCTAATGCTATTGATCATAATATTGCAACAGAGAAGGGCAGCATAAGAGTCAACATCTCGTTAGTCCCATATTCAGAACATTCAGATTCTGATGAAAACTCTGAGACTTCTCTTGGAAAAAGGATGAATCATGGAGTAATAAAAATTTAAAATTCAAATTTAAAAAATCAAAAAGAGGTGTGATAAACTCGCCCTCTGTATATTATTATTATTATTTATAAGATTATGGCAACCCGTCCCTTGTGGGACGATTTGTGCCAAGTACAATATTTTTAGAATATAACACGTAATATTAAGGCATTTACTTATAAAATAATAAAAATTCTTTTGGCGGATTTTAAAATCTTGAGATATACAGAGAGGGCATCAGTGTGCAAGAGGCAAGACACTTTGATCGGATACTGGACTTCAGCTATCTCATAATACAAGTCGTAAGAGTCTCTTATTGGGCAACCGACCTCTGTATATTGATCACACCTAATTTGAATGCATTTTTTTTATAAAATTGTATATATTGTGATCAATGTATAGTAAAGAATGAATAAATAAATAAATAAATTGCCTCAAAGGAAGAAAAGCCTTGGCCCAAAAAATATTGTCTGCTTAAATAATCTAAACGAGACTGAAAATCACGAAAAAATCATGAAAATGGACTCAGGACTACCACGATATCTAAAATAATGCTCCACACGAATTATTATTTTCACATTTTGTCACTCTTCATTATTTTTGTCTAGCTATCAACGAGTATATCTCTAAAGGTGCAACTTTTCTGTTCAACTATGTTCAACTCCGTGATACAGGATAGACGATGTTCCAGGCTGGGTAATATCCTGAAAAGGCTAATTGGCCAAAAAGAGCACCGGTCTTCCGTCTGCAAGGATTCGTCAGCCCGTGATTTCCCTCTTTCACAATACACCGTTCTTATAACGACAACAGCAGAGCACAGGAAATATCGTAGAAAGAGGTGACGCAATTGGCACAGAGTCGCTCTGAATGGAGGAGGCTGGTTTCTGCCCTGTCCTCCCGAGAGGAGCGTTGATGATGATGATGATGATGTTGAAGTATTTATCCTATATATATATTACTTCAATTTAATTTGATTTTCATATAAAACACTTTAAAAATAACATTATGAGACCAAACAGTATACAATACTTATAGGCAAATTGGGTAACTCCATCAATTATAGCATTTATTTTACAAAATCTATCACAGAAAATTAGGTAACTCCAAAAAAAGGCTACAAAACCATTATAAACATAATTATGTCATGGTTATTGTGTTACGAACATGTATCTACATCATGTAGATATTTTAGAATAAGGAAAATAATAATAATAATATGCATAACAAAAATATTTAGTTTTTTGTCCGCCCTGTAAAGTAGCTATTTTGGAGTTACCCAATCTGCGAATTAAGGTATCAATATTATTTTTGTATTTTTGTTAATTTTCCCAACTTGTGTTGCTTTTTATTTCGCATTTATAATTATTTTTTTTGATAGTTTATTTATTTATTTTTCCCGTAAGTATGTATTTTGGTATATATATATATATATATATATGTTGATAAGTTTTTCGCGACAAGGTATGTATGTATAGATTGTCTGCGGACACATCGCGTGTTTTTGTTTGGTGGTGAGCTTTCGAATGTGCTCGGGCATCCATTGTCAAACCGACTGACTATTTCTTCCTGAGCCTCTCGCTTCGCCGTAGAACCTGTGAAGATGTAGGGGTGGGGGTAGCAGTAGGGGGGGTAAGGTTGGACGCTGTCTCGTTGTTCAATTAGTTATTTGTTTTATTTTATTGGGTTAGTTGGAAGATGAAGTTGAATTTTAATTGACAGATTAACCGGTAAATCTAATTTTTGTAAATTATTTATTAAAGATTTCAGAGTTACCCCTCTAGCGAGGGTTGCCACCTTTTTTTTTTTGAAGATAAAGTACATTGGTCAGTATAGGTAAGAAAAAAAAAGTACTTTGTATCAAAATAAAGTACAATTTATTTTTCTTTATTATTATGTTTAAAAACATATTTTTTATTGCTTTTTGCAATTTGTATCAAATGAGTATTTCTACTAAACAAGTGCCCAGCATCTTTACAGTCAACATTTAAATAAATAAGTAATTAATTTTTTTAAACATTTTTTCGGTGTAACACATTCACTAGGTATCTATTTGATCTGTTTCACTATCGAAATTATGTTTTCTAGCTGTATGTAGAGTATTCTTATCCACAATTTACTATAGCATAAATTTATAAAATTTAAAATCGTATTCCTTTACCAAAAACGGTAAAATATTCAATTTCAACAAGTTTGGCAGAAAAACTTTCAAAACTTGTTGACGCTGCAAACATTTTGATGTGATAAAATATGAAAACAAATATATATTACCAACATTAGTTTTTTACTTAACAAAAAAAAATGATTATAGCTTCATAGTTTACAAAAAAGCATATTTCTAAAAATCGAAATCGGGGGTTTGTTTGGCAGACAATGCACGAGAATCCTACGATTTTTCATATTCATTTTTTAATCTTAAATAAAAGTTAGATAGTTATTAAAAATAATAGTGTAATACTACTACTACTACTATACCATCACGGCATATCCCACAAGTGGGGTAGCCAGCAGATCAGCTGCATGTAAGAAACATGCAAACTGTCCTCTTCGTGCCAATATAAAATCAAGACATTCAGGATGGGTGGCAAACCTCATCGCTGAGTTTAAGATGTAAAATGTCTTAATTTTTTCGAACACCTGCGTGTAATAGTGTAATAAACTGTATTTTTTTTTGTTTTTTTTTTCATGGATATTGACCAATCTAAAAAAGGGAACTAATTATTTGATCGGCTATTAATCCATTCGTTCAGCAAGAAAAAATCAGCATTTAAGTCATTTGCGCAGCAAACAATGTTTTCATCGGCAATAAATAAAAAATAATCGCAACACTTGTTTTACAAACAAATAATAATAATAATAAAAATCTTTATTGCACAAAAAAACAAACATTATTAAAACACAAGCATTGCAGAACCAGACAAATAAATTTGTGCAATGGGCGAGTTTATCGCAGAAGCGCGATATCTTCCAACTAACCCATACAAACTTGGTTATATCAGCAAATTAACAAATTTTAACAGCTTAATAAATAATAGCACAACAAAATAATTTATTGTACAGCAGAATTGTTATTTGAGCAGCAGAATTATTATTTGAGCAGCAGAATTATTATTTGACCGGCAGAAAATATTAGATAAACAATATTTTTCACACACCGATTTACCTTCGGATCCACATGAAGTTTTTGTGATTTCTTACCAAATTAATGATGACTACGAAAATAATTCCAGTTTCCGCTTTGCTAGGTATATTAACGAAATATCTAACTGAAATGTCGAAAAACGCTAGAATCGTTGCTAGATGCTACACATAAAATCACATAAAAAGAATAATTTTCTCGCTGGGCATAAGTAGCATATCAAAATGATATTATATTTGTCGACAGAATACATTTTTCTGCTGAACAAAACTTCAATATTATGCTGATCGTTTAAATGATAGCCTTTAAAAAATATTCTTCTTGATAAAATTCCTCATATTTTGAAACCAAAAATAATCACAGGAACTCGATATTTTGTTTATTAAAAGAAGTTTGCTAAAATTCATAGTATTTATATGCTTGATAAGATGAATAAAAAAATATAATTATAATTACAAATAATTTGTATTTTGATATAACAAATAGTACCTAAATAAATCTCGTCAGTCAGCTATTAAGTTTTATTAAGGTAAAAAACTAATATTGGTAATAAATATAAGATTTTTAATTTTATCAAATTCAAATGTTCGCAAGGGTCAACAAGTTTTGAGAGTTTTTTCACCAAATTTGTAAAAATTGATTATTACAACTTTTTTGCCAGAGAGCACTCGTAATGCACTCTAGGCTTGTGTAGTACATGTACTAGGTACTATTAGGAACTAATTTCCAGTACTGTACTAGAATGAACTATTCCGTATCTTATTCGCTCTTAGTTCTTTTAGTTCATTCATTCCCAATCGGACAGAACTAAAGTAATGCCAGTGACGTTCGGCATCTTCGCTCGGCGCCACTCGGTTTATGTTGGAACTTTAAACGAGTGGGAGTGAGATAGTTGATGTGATGATTCTATAAAGGATATAGTGCCTTCTCTTTTGCTTCTTATTAGTTCTTTTAGTTCAGTGACGTCAAAGAACTAATAAAAAGCACCAAGTACTGTACAAGTACATTCTAGTAGGTAGTATTCTAATACAGAGTGGTAGATAGATAGATTGGTGTTAGACCTTTTTAGTGTTTTGTTTTGCTATGAACATTGAAAATGGCGCCAATAAGGACGAAAAAGTATCATTACATTAAGAGCCAAGTCTCTGCCCGACTGTACGCAGTGAAATGGAGTAAAACCTTCACCTCATACTATCTCCTGCGTAAAATCAAGTGATCTTTCATTAATGGAACGCATGTTGCACATGCATTTCCGATGAAAATTTGATCACACAGTCATTCATAATATGCGATACTCCCCGCAGAGACTTGGATCTTGCCTTTGCATGTGGGACGAGACACGGCCCGTCACCGGAACATGCAGATTGGATTTGCAGAATAGGTGTTGTGTTTCTGCATTGTGTATACATGTGCTTCTTCAGGACCATCTCGCAGAATGGCCGACACAACATTAAATCCAGTATGCGGGGAGTATCGCATATTATGAATGACTGTGTGATCAAATTTTCATCGGAAATGCATGTGCAACATGCATTCCATTGATGAAAGATCACTTGATTTTACGCAGGAGATAATTCATTGAAGACTCCCTCCCATACCCGGATATCTCAGAAGTCGGGGGACTTCTATTTATCCGCTCTTCTAAGCAAAACTTTAGTCCTCACGGGCGGGCTCCATTGGGCAGCCTGAAGGTCTGGCCGGCCAATACCGCCTCGTGGGAATCTTTTATGCTACATTTACGTCTTCGATGCCCCTCTCAGGAGGATAAAATGCAATTATAACCGAATCAAACACAACAAATAAACAAAGCTCAACAACAAAAACCCAAAAAAAAAAAAAAAATGACAAGCAAGCACAATAATTATCAATGGTTATAACAATATAGTATCTAATTTGGACCAGAGGCCGAAATAAGGTGTCCAGAGATTTGTTATTGGGCTTTCAGAAGGTGAGACTCGAGAGTCGCCGTTACCAGCGCAATGAAAAGACATTTCCCTCCCAACAGGAACATCCCTCCCATATCTACTCTCCACCAAGGGAGACAGGACGAAACACAACAAATAACGAGTTCGCTCAACAGATCCCG